>RCUC01122888.1:0-12040 GCA_003697995.1 Taxidea taxus jeffersonii
ATTGAATCAATGATCAACTCTAAAAATTAGAGGGAAGTAACCACATAAACCCGAATCACAGTAAGAACGATCTTTAAAAACAAAAAATAACAAAATAGAAAACAATAGTAGGGACGCCTGGGTGGCTCAGTGGGTTAAGCCGCTGCCTTCGGCTCGGGTCATGGTCCCAGGGTCCTGGGATCGAGTCCCACATCGGGCTCTCTGCTCGGCAGGGAGCCTGCTTCTCCCCTCCCCTGTCTGCCTCTCTGCCTACTTGTGTGATCTCTGTCTGTCAAAAAAATAAATAAAATCTTAAAAAAAAAACACAGTAAACTTAATATGAAGGTTATTTATTTAACAATAGAAGATGGACAATTAATAAACCTGATCTAGAAAAAAATTATCATTATGAATAAGGGAGGAATATAAATATTCCTTTTAAATAGCTACTGTGCATGGTTTTTGTTTTTGTTTTTTTTTAATCTTTTTTTTTAAGATTTCTATTTATTCATTTGAGAGAGAGGTGTCACAAATAGGCAGAGAGGCAGGCAGAAACAGAGAGAGGAGGAAGCAGGCTCCCCGCTGAGCAGAGAGCCCGATGCAGGGCTCGATCTTAGGACTCTGGGACCATGACCCGAGCCGAAGGCAGAGGCCCAACCCACTGAGCCACCCAGGCGCCCCTACTGTGCATGGTTTTAACGTATTTGGAAATTTAAAGCGAATAGATTTTTTTTTAAATCCAAGTTCACGAATATATAGACTACCTGAATAAATCAATGATTGTAGAAGGACATAAAAAGTCTGCCCCTTCAAAGAAAAGCTGAGAGAAACTTGCCAGTTTATTTTCAAGGCTAAAGAAAATTATGATTTAAGAAAATTCAACAAGGACGGCTCCCAAGAAACAAACTGTAGATGATTATCATTGGTGAAAATAAATACAAATAAAATCCCTGCTAATTGAATCCAGTTTTTTCAAAGTTAGCAGCTCATTCTAAACGGAATATCTAGAATTTCACCTGTTCTGGGTTAATTATGTCATCAATTTTGATATCACTCCAGATGACTATAATGGGGGAAAGAGCCCTGATCCACCCCAGTGATATCTGGATCAGAGTTTGTGAACGAGTCTGGGGAACCTCAAGAAGCATGCCCTCGGCCTAGCCAGCGTCTGGGGGCAGTGGGCCTGTTGTGTCCTGAAGCCGTCCATCTTCTCAGTCATCCTAAGTGCTCACGAGGCACCTGTATTTTCTACATGTGTCACTGCCTAAACAGGGTTAGAAAGTAGTATTCTGTGTGTCATTTTTAAGTGGTTTCAGAGTTAAAACACATGCACAGGATAAATATTTTAAAGTTATGATTTGGTACACAGACATAAGTCAGTCTCCACACCACTCATGCCCCTTCCACTCTCTCTACATAACCTATCACTGTATATACTTGTTCTTGTATATACTTCCTGATTTTTATGTTTGCCTATGTGTAGACATGCACATAACACTCTTTATAAGATTTTTACATAAATGGTAGCAAATTTCCATACTTGCTATTTTTGCTTACCCATACACCTTGAAACTGGATCATATCGATACATATATAGTTGCCTTATTCTTCCCTACCAGCTGCATAGTGTATGTATTTCATCATTTATCCTGTCAATTTAGGGTTTTTTTCATTCTTTGCTTTCAAACAATCCTATAATAAATATCCTTGCACATAAGTTATTTTGTATATGTGTGATATCTCTTTAAGATAAATTCCTAAAAGTGGAAGTGCTATATCAAAATGTATATATCGTTTTGAAACTTTCTGTTCATGCAGAATCTTATTAGGTACCCTTCGTGCCCCACCCCCATCACCGGCTTCAGTAATCATCAGCTAATGGCCAGTCGTGTTTTATCTGTATTCCCACCCACTCCCCACCCTCATGTCAATTTTGAAATAAAACGCAGCCACATCATTTCACCCATAAATACTTCAGTATGAATCTCTAAAATATATCACAATTTGAGAAAAGATTTTTCACTCCTTTAAAAAAAAATGGCAGGGGGTACCTGGGTGTCTCAGTCATTAAGCACCTGCCTTCAGTTCAGGTCATGGTCCTGGGAGTCCTGGGATCTAGTCCCACATCAGGCTCCCTGCTGAGCAGGGAGTCTGCTTGTCCCTCTGACCTTCCCCCTCTCATGCTCTCTCTCTCTCTCTCTTTCATTCTCTCTCTCTCAAGTAAATAAATCTTTTTTAAAAAATGATGCAACAGCTTGCTGTACTACTCCACCTAGAAATCCCCCAGACATCTCAGGTGTAATGCCTACAACCAGATTTATAATGCCACTTTCCCTTCCGTATAGCTCTAAAAATCCTCTTTTCCTTCCATATTTCTAATACATCTTGTGTAACGATATATTTAAAGTTTAAAAATAGTCTGCCTGGTCTCTCAAGCCAGAAACAGGCTGTCAGCTAAGACTTCTTGCACCTTATCTTCCACGTTTAAAATGGTACCTTTAGAACCAGGTCTGGACTCTGTCATTAGATAGATGAGGATAGCCGAGGCCCACTAAGCTTCAGTTTGTAGCTAATGGTAGTACATCATGGAGTTATCCTGAACACTTACATGTGAAGGTACACCTAGCAGTGTTTCCAGCACACAAAAAACCTAAAATCAGAAAGGAAAATTTGGTACTATGTTACCACTCAGGGGTGCCTGAGTGGCTCAGTGGGTTAAGCCTCTGCTTTCAGCTCAGGTCATGATCCCAGGGTCCTATGATTGAGCCCCGCATCTGGCTCTCTGCTCAGCAGGGAGCCTGCTTCTCCTCACACACACACCACCTGCCTCTCTGCCTACTGTGATCTCTGTCAAATAAATAAATAAAATCTTTTTAAAATAACTTAATTGTAGGCATGCCTAAACTGAGCCATTCCTAGTCCCATAATTAAGTTCCTCTAACTGTCCTCCCTCTCTTGGTGGATGGCCCCCCCACTACCCACCCAGTTCCCCAGGCCAGACACCCAGGGACCATCATTGGCCTCCCTCTCCCTGATAATTCTGAAATCTAGTTTGCTTTTCCACTAGGACATATCTGGAACACACACATCCCTTTTGTGAGTACCAAAATGAGGTACTTAAAATAAGCCCATAGGGCACCTGGGTGGCTCAGTCGGTTAAGCATCCGTCTTGAGCATGACCAAGAAAAAGATCAAAGTTCTCAGCTCAATATTTTTTTTTTAAGATTTTATTTATTTATTTGACAGACAGAGATCACAAGTAGGCAGAGAGGCAGGCAGAGAGAGAGAGGAAGGGAAGCAGGCTCCCTGCTGAGCAGAGAGCCCGATGTGGGGTTCGATCCCAGGACCCTGGGATCCTGACCTAAGCGGAAGGCAGCGGCTTTAACCCACTGAGCCACCCAGTTGCCCCTGACAAATATTTTTAAAGCTGCTATTTAACAAACAAAAATTGGCACATTTAACTGTTACTCTCAGCATTCTTAATGGATTGCACTGAAAGTATAGGGGGAAATAATATGTTTCAACATGTGGAACATATTCAAGGACTCCAAAGGAAATTATTATAACAAGCAAAACAAAAGTCATCACCAGCAATATTGTAATATCATTGCAATATATTGAAAAGAACATAAAAAGAATTAAAGTGGTTTGAATGAAATAAAATAGCAAATATTCTTTAAAATCCTGTCTGTTTGGGCGCAGGGGTGGCTCACTAGGTTAAGTGTCTGCCGTGGGCTCAGGCTGTGATCCCAGGGTCCTGGGATGGATCCCCCCCCCAGCCCCCACCATGGAGCTGGGCTCCGTGCTCCGCGGGGAATCTGCTTCTCCTTTATATGTTGTGAGATCAAGCCCCACGGAGTCTGCTTGACATTCTCTTCCTCTCCCTTCGCTCCTTCCCCTGCTTGTACTCTCTCTCTCTCTCTCTCAAAATAAATAAAGTCTTTTTTTTTTTTAAATCAAGTCCTTGGGGTGCCTGTGTGACTCAGTAGGACTCTTGATTTTGACTGGGGTCATGATGTAGAGGCTGGCATTGAGCTCTGCACTCATCCGGGAGTAAGCTTGAGAACTCTCTCCCTCTCCCCCTGCCCCTCCTCCCACTCTCTCACTCTCAAATAAAGAAACCTTTTAAAAATAAAAATGATGGGCGCCAGGGTGGCTCAGTGGGTTAAGCCTCTGCCTTCGGCTGAAGTCATGATCTCAGGGTCCTATGATCGAGCCCCGCATCAGGCTTTCTGCTCAGCAGGGAACCTGCTTTCCCCTCTCTCTCTCTGCCTGCTGCTCTGCCTACTTGTGATCTCTCTCTTTCTGTCAAATAAATAAATAAATAAAATCTTAAAAAAAAATAAAAATGAAAATGAAAATCAAGCCCTAAAATACAATCAAACAGGATCAGTGTGGAAGGTCCCCATGGGAGGGGCGATTGTTCCAGTCCTGCCACAAGATGGCAGCAGAGTGACACCAAAGCTTGGTTCTGGACACAGGAAGGCTGCCTGAGTCAGTCTCCCTTCCCACCCACAACAGGCAAATCCAGGTAGGTTCCTGCCCACTTTTGCCCTGAGTTGTTGACTGCGGCTGGACTAAACCATCCCCAGATTCCTTTTTTTTTTTTTTAAAGATTTTATTTATTAGAAAGAGCACATAAGTGGGGGGAAGGGAAGAGGGACAGGGAGAGGTACAAGCAGATGCCCCGCTGAGTGGGTTAGGCAGGGCTCCAGCCCAGGATCCTGAGATCCTGACCTGAGCCAACGTCAGACACTTAACCCACTGAGCCACCCAGGCACCCCCATCCCCAGATTCCTGATCCACAAAAACTGTGCAAGATGATAAATGTTGCTTAAAGCTGCTACATTTTGGGGTAATCTGTTAATTGGCAGTAATTAATACACTGGACATTATACCAAAAAATATTTAAGTATGTGGGGTGTGTGTTTTAAGATTTTTATTTTGGTGGGGGGACATCTGGTGGCTCAGTTGGTTAAGTGTCTGATTTCGGCTCAGGTCATAATCTCAAGGTCCTGGGGTCAAGCCCCATGGTGAGCTCCTCCTGCTCAACAGAGAGTCTGCGTCTCTCTCTCCCTCTACTCCTCCTCTGGCTCGTGCTCTCTGTCTCTCTCTCAAATAAATAATTAAAATCTTTTAAAAATATATATTTTAAAAGTAATTCTAGGGGCACCTGGGTGGCTCAGCGGGTTAAGCCTCTGCCTTTGGCTCAGGTCATGATCTCAGGGTCCTGGGATCCAGTCCCACCTCGGGCTCTCCGCTCAGCAGGGAGATTGCTTCCCCCATCCCTCTCTGCCTCTCTGCCTACTTGTGATCTCCCTCTCTGTCAAATAAATAAATAAAATCTTAAAAAAAAAAAAAGGAATTCTACACCCAACGTGGGGCTTGAACTCTTAACCTCGAGACCAAGAGCAGAGACCAGGCTCCCATAAGTATAAGTATGTATTTCTAACATATACTTTTTTTTTTTAACACAACCACCACCAAAGCCATTTTTATCACATATAAAAATTTCAAATTATTTATATAAGGAAAATATTTAGTATTTGGGGGAAGTACCGGGGGGGAGAATATGGAGGGGGAGAATATGGATATCTGTAATTTACTTTGAAACACATAAAAAAAGATATAGATTGACAA
Source organism: Taxidea taxus jeffersonii (assembly GCA_003697995.1). NCBI lineage: Eukaryota > Metazoa > Chordata > Mammalia > Carnivora > Mustelidae > Taxidea > Taxidea taxus. The sequence continues at coordinate 5,620 of RCUC01122888.1, forward strand.
AGGTATAGATGGTTAGTTATATGATAAAGCAAATATAGCAAAATGTTTATGGTAAAATAAAATCTAGGTGTTAGGTCTAAGATGGCTTCACCTTCTCTGTATCTTTGAAATTTCTTTATACTAAAACATTGAGGGAAAAGTCCATTTAAAAAAGAAAAAAGTCCATCATTGTTCAAGTTTCCAGTGTTCTCAAAAATGTCACAATTTTTTCTTTGACTGTTCATATCAAGGTCCAAATAAGGTCTACAAATTCACAATGGTTGGTCTAAAAGTTGCATGGTCTTTAAACCACAGTATTTTGTCACCTTGTTGTTACAACAAAACCTTCAAGCTAGCTAATACAGGACGGCATAGCTCATATCCCCAGCTGGCTCTTTATCCGTTTGGGCTCTTCTGTCCTGCAAGTTGACAAAACCATTTCTTTCTTTTTTTTTTTTTTAAGATTATTTATTTATTTATTTATTTGACAGCCAGAGATCACAAGTAGACAGAGAGGCAGGCAGAGAGAGAGGAAGGGAAGCAGGCTCCCGGCCGAGCAGAGAGCCCGATGCGGGGCTCGATCCAGGACCCTGAGATCATGACCTGAGCTGAAAGCAGAGGCTTTAACCCACTGAGCCACCCAGGTGCCCCGACAAAACCATTTCTAAAGGAGATCTGCGCAATGGCAGCAGCAGCTTCTCAATTCAGGCTTCCTGACTCCAGGAAGCCTGACTCACAGGGAGGTGTGCCCTCCACCGCATCCCTGCAGGGCCCGCTTCAGAGCAACCTCATTTCTGAGGTCAGCTTTTAGATGTTTAATCATTCCCAGATTGCTGGCCTGGAACCAAGGTGTGTGTTGGGAGCCCGATGTGGGGGGCTCGATCCCAGGACTCTGAGATCATGACCTGAGCAGAAGGCAGATGCTTAACCGACTGAGCCACTCAGGTGCCCCCTCCCTGATGTAAGCTCTTGGCTGCCTGTTCTGTCTCCCTGGGGCCTAGGACCTGTGCTAGGGCACAGAGAAGGTCAAGGTCCAATAGGCCTCTGTTGTCTACAACTTCTGAGGGCAAGGCAGGGCCCTAGCTCCCCGCTCTTCAATCACCACGCCATGGCACATTCAGCAGGTAAGCCAGCAGGAAAGAATGTTTTGCTCCCCTCTGATCCCTGACTACTCTTGGCACCCCAGGCACCAAAGCCATGGGAAGGGCAGATGGCTGGTTTGACTTCACCTCTGGCCAGAACACAAGGAGTTGGTGCAATCGTCCGGTGGAGTGAGGGGAAGCCTCCAACCAGCGCAGTCTAGTGAATGACACATGCCATCATTAGGCACATCTGTGGGCAGACACAAAACTGCAAGACTGGTGCCCCAAATGCCCATCTGTGCTCACACCAGAAGTATCCATTGCCCTAGGGAGCACAGCGTTAAATGCAAATTCAAAACACTATGACAGGTTGAGAGATATCACAGAAAAAAGGAAAAACTTTATGTTTTAGTACTCCTTTTTTTTTAAGATTTTATTTATTTATTTGACAGACAGAGATCACAAGTAGGCAGAGAAGCAGGCAGAGAGAGGAGGAAGCAGGCTCCCTGCTGAGCAGAGAGCCCAACTCGGGGCTCAATCCTAGGACCCCGAGATCATGACCTGAGCCGAAGGCAGAGGCTTAACCCACTGAGCCACCCAGGCGCCCCTGTTTTAGTACTCTTAATGGCACTTTTTTCCTGCTGTTTCATGAAGGGCTGCCGCATTTTCATTTTGCAGTGTCCCCACAAATTAGGTACTTAAAACTAAGACAAGCCCTGAGGTCCTCCTTTATTAAATGTGTGGGAGTGAGCAAATGAGAGAACATTTGGGTTACATTTCCTTCAACAAATATTTATCAAATCCACCTGTGTGCCAGATGTTGGGGACGCAATGGAGTCTAGGTCAACAACAAATGGATAAATAGAAAAGCTACACTGTTCTCCAGGTGACAAACTGAGCCCAGAGGTGGGTAAGACAGGAAGCAGCCCAGACAGTTACTATGCAGCCGAGAATCATTTTGTATGCATGTTTAAGAAATGCGGAGTCAAATATGGATTCATAATAAACCAAGAGATCACGCACAAAAAAGAAAAAAAAATACCCAAACAAGGAGAATTATGCTGCTCTCCATTCCACTCAAGGAGTGAACAGCATATGCTCCCAAGTCAGTATGAAATTCGGGCATAATCCACTACTTACTTAGTTCCCATGTCTCACCTGGATAAGTGTGCCTTGAGGGTATTTTTCACACAATACCCTCTGCACTTAACATTGATTGTTAGCCAAAGCCATAGCAATCTGTTTCAACATGGGAGGAAAAATGACTATGCTCCACATTACAAAAGACGGAAAAAAAAAAAAAAAAGAGTATCTTACCTTCCAGTATGGTGTCATCTTAAGGTACTTTTTCTTTTTCTTTTTCTTTTTTTTAAGATTCTTTATTTGACAGGTGTGCCTGGGTGGCTCAGTGGGTTAAAGCCTCTGCCTTTGGCTCAGGTCATGATCCCAGGGTCCTAGGATCCAGCACAGCATTAGGCTCTCTGCTCGGCAGGGAGCCTGTTTCCTCCTCTCTCTCTCTCTCTGCCTCCCTGTGATCTCTATATGTCAAATAAATAAATAAAATCTTTTTATTTGAGAGTGAGAGAAAGCATGAGAAAGGAGAAGGTCAGAGGGAGAAGCAGACTCCCTGCAGAGCTGGGAGCCCGATGCGGGACTTGATCCCAGGACTCCAGGATCATGACCTGAGCTGAAGGCAGTCATTTAACCAACTGAGCCACCCAGGCGTCCCTTAATATAAGTTTTATGACAGAATTTGAGGAGTGATCAATATAGGCTTTGATGGATACAATGACTCTTGGGACTGTGGTTCTTCTCATTCTGGGGAAAAGTAAAACTCCTTCCCCGAACAGGGACAGGTAAAAATACAGAGTTATTGTTATTTTAAGAGAGCTCAACTGTGTTTAGATGGGTGCATAGGGAAGCTGAGCAGGCAAAGAGGTGGACTGTCAGTTATCTATTGCATCTCTGAGCCCTTTGCTTGAGTTGTCCTGACCTTGAGCTTCTCTATCCTCATAGAGTCCAGTTTTAGCAAGAATCCTGCTAAGTCAGTTTAACCGGAACCTCCTGAAACCCTACATCTGATCATCCTTGACACCTGCCCAAATTCTTCATTCCCCCCACCCCAACCCCCCAAGGCAATATTTGGTCACCCTGACCAGCCTTCAGAAAGAATTCTGTTAGAGGTCTATTTAGCAAAGAATTACCCTACCCTTTTTGTAATTTTCCATCCACTGCCACCCGCTTTGGCTCTAAATCCCGCGTTTCCTTCTATTCAGAGTTGAGCCCAATATCTCTCCCCGACTGCAAAAAAAATCTCCCTTGCAGTAGTCCCTATATTACAATTGTCCTGAACAAAGTCTGCCTTGGCATTTTAGTAAGTGTCAGAATAATTTTTTATTTAGCAGTAGCCAAGTCAGCCTTGATAAGGGGATGTCCATGTTGCTTTGGCCAAAAGCAGTAGTACATTAGCCATTCTGACACGAACAGGATTGAAAAATGTTTGTGCCTGGAGACTTTCCTCTTTTGCTACTCTTGTGAACTCTGTGACTGCCGCTGTGTGGGCAAGCCCAGGCTAGCCGCCACTCCCCACTGCTCCAGCTGAGACCGAGCCGATCACTAGACATGAGTCATTCATGTATGTATGTGTATATATATATATATACATATATATATATACACTTTATATATATATATCAAGTGTTTTTATGCTTAATTTTTCTTTTACTATGGAAGATTTCAAGCAGAAAAGCAGGGAGAAAGGACCCACCACCTGCTTCAACAATGATCACCATTATAGTGTTTTTCATGTAGTTGCCCCATTAAGCTCCTTTTTCCCCTTTATTGAAGTATTTTAAAGCAAATTCCAACATCATGTTTCATATTTACATATGTATCTCTAACAGATAAGGACTTAAAAAAATGAAAAACCTGATGATCAACAATTTATAGATTGAATCTTGGATTAGAAAAATCATTTAAAACTTTTTCTCTTGGGGTGCCTGAGTGGCTCAGTGGGTTAAAGCCTCTGCCTTCGGCTCAGGGCTCAGGTCGTGGTCTCAGCGTCCTGGGATAGGGCCCCACATTGGGCTCTCTGCTCAGCAGGGAGCCTGCTTCCCCTTCTCTCTGCCTGCCTCTCTGCCTACTTGTGATCTCTCTCTCTATCAATAAATAAATAAAATCTTTAAAAAGAAAAAAACTTTTTCTCTTTTTATTTGTGGGACAGTGGATGAATTTTTTAAAAAGTTCTGTGAATTAGGCAATAACGTGTTAGTATTAATTTCCTGATTTTGATGATTGTGCAGTGGTTATGTAACAGGGTGTCCTTGTTTTTAGGAAGTACAGGCTGAAGTATTTGGGAGTAAAAGGTATCATATTTGTACCTTATTACCTTAAGACAGTTAAGAAATACATTATTTATCTATAATCATATCTGTTTAATCCTGATGTGCTGCCAGGGTTAAGTAAGGTTGCATTAGTGGTTTGTTTTTTTTTTAAAGATTTTATTTATTTATTTGACAGAGAGAGAGTTCACAAGTAGGCAGAGAGGCAGGCAGAGAGAGAGAGGGAAGCAGGCTCCCTGCTGAGCAGAGAGCCCGATGCGGGTTCCCAGGACCCTGGGACCATGACCTCAGCAGAAGGCAGAGGCTTTAACCCACTGAGCCACCCAGGAGCCCCAGCGCTAGTGGTTTTAGTCATGACTGTGGCATAGTCTAAAAGGGTTTAACAATCTCTTTTAAAGAGGGCTTTTATAGCAATTAAACTCCCTTAACACTTTCAAACCATGCTTGTAAATTTAATACATTAGACATTTCCATTTAAAAGCTACAGTAGGCTAATTTAGCAGATGAATCTTTGCTCAATGCTTAATATGTAAGTTTTAAATATATATATTTAAAACATATATATACTATATATATTTAAAACATATATATACCATATATATATTTAAAACATATATATATACCATATATATATGGTGTGTATATATATATATATACACACATATATATATATGTTTAAAAGAAAAATCACAGGTCCAAGATAGAGTCACTTGTGCCAAGACCCCACTTCAGTAAACCAAGACTTAATACCTAACCTAACAGTAGTTTCCACACTCCCCAGTACATAAGGGGAATTTACCGGTCAACACTACGAGTTAATCCCATAAACCCCAACCATCCTCCTTAAGAGGGAAACCTAGCCTAAAACAATGCATTCTTTGCTAATCCCCCCTCCCCAGGCCTTTCAAAACCTTTCCTTTTCTGTAGCTTCAGGGAGCTCCCTAACATTCGCTGGATGACATGCTGCCCAATTCCTGAATCATTTCATGAAATCTTTCAGATCTGCACATTGACTCAGTTAAGTTTGTTTTTTAACAAGCTTGCCGCTCGAAAGCAGTAAAAATAAGAACTCTTGTTTCTTACGGTTGTTATTAGCTCAGGCAATAAGTTTGCAAGTTATTAACCAAGATTATAACTGTTAGCTCAGTTCTGCTGTTCTATGAGGTCATTTAATGCTCCCAACACACCTCGGAGGGAGAACCTGACTCAGCCCCCACGTTACAGATACGGTCACGATCTACAGGCGCGGAGACGCAATCTCAGTCTCCGTAGATAGAACGAGGAGTTGGAACCCGTTTATCTGCTCCCTCACTCGCTCTTCAATACCGGCTCCCGTAAGGAGAAATCTGAGAGACCCCGGGAGAGAACTGCACTTGCCCCAGACGGGTATCTCCGAAGAAACAAACCAAAAATGTATTCCCTGGTTCCGTTTTCCTTTCCACTTGGACCAGCAGAAATTCCGAGTAACAGACGGACGCTTCGTGCCTTTTGGCGTGGGGGCGGGGCGGGGGCGTCCCCTCGGCGCGCCGATTTCACGACCCCGAAGCCCGCAGCGGGATTCGCCCGGCTTCCCCCACACCCCACCCGCCACCGCAGACCCGGGACGCGGCGGTCACGCGGCGCGCCGAGGGCGTGGCCTGGGATTCCCCGGGAGGGGACGGCGCTGTGTCCTTGGGCCGAGAGGGGAGGTGACTCCGGCCGAAGAGGAGGACGCAGAATGAGGGCCCTGCGGGTGAGGGCCCCCCAAGGGCCGGGCCGGGAAACCCAACCCGGAAGCCCTCGCCCCAATACGAGATTCCCTAAACATCCTGGGATCCGGGGCCTTGGAACGTGAGCCCCCCTCAGGGCTCCGGATCCCCTCCTAAACAGCCTGGGACCCTCAACCCCCGCCTCCTAACCCAGGGACTTCTGAGGCAGCCGAGGACCCCTACCATGGCCCAACGCCCCGGCCTGAGCTTCTTCCCTTCATCCAGGGCCCCTTTAACACCTCGGGACCTAGGCCATGGGAACTTAACACCG
>RCUC01122891.1:0-10512 GCA_003697995.1 Taxidea taxus jeffersonii
ATAGTTGAGATCTACTCCCCACTGCCTCTAAGTCCTTAGAGAACTAAGTTTACATCAGTCACCCAAAGACTGACCTCTGGCCATCCTTCTACACTGTTGACAACTGCATCCTTTTTGAAAAGTTCTTTCCTGGGACACCTGGGTGGCTCAGTTGGTTAAGCGGCTGCCTTCGGCTCAGGTCATGATCCCAGCGTCCTGGGATCGAGTCCCACATCGGGCTCTTTGCTCGGCAGGGAGCCTGCTTCTCCCTCTGCCTCTGCCTGCCTCTCTGTCTGCCTGTGCTCGATCTCTCTCTCTCTAACAAATAAATAAATAAAATCTTTAAAAAAAAAAAAAAAAAAGAAAAGTTCTTTCCTGCATGACACAACAAAACTCAGGCTTTCACTCTACTCTTCTGGCTTCTTCTCTTCAGTCTACTCTTAGATGATGGTGTTCCTAAAGTTTCTTTCCTAGGTCACCTTTGATTTTCTTTACATGCTTTAAATGATCTAATCTATGTCCAAAGCATCAATTACCATGTTTATGCCAAAAATCCCCAAATCTTTATTTCCAGCACAAATTAATTTAAGAGGTACAAACCCACAGATTCCATTCTGATTCCATTCACTTCTCTCCCTCTCTACTGTACACAACCAAGTATAAACCATCATTATCTCCCACCTAGACTAACTCCTTTAGTCTTGGGCCTGAACTTCCTCTCCCTTTCAATCCATTCTTCATTTTCTACACACCAGCCCGAGACCTTAAAAAAAAAAAAAAAAATGTGGGTGGATGCACATATACATAGTTGCTTCCCTACTGAAAACGCATTAAAAGCTTCTCACTGCCCTTAGAGGTAAAGTTCAAAACCCTCAGGACTGCCTTTATTTCCCAGTATGATCTGATTCTTTCCTACCTCCCTGCAGCCTCATTTCTCTCTACTCTCTTCTGTTGCCAGTATGCACCAGTTACACTTCAGGAACATTTCCTTACTTCCTCTTTTCTAGCTATCTCTTCATTCTTTTTTAATCCTCAGAATAAGCACTTCATCTTCTGGGAGATTATCTCTGATCCCACAGAGTGGATTAAGATTCCTGACTCCTACCATAATGATGTATGTCTCTCACCTGTCAGCATGTGGACTTTGTAATTGTTTATCTCTCCTGATATATTTTAGGATCTGAAAACAGTGCCCAAGTTACACTTGTTCATCACTGTATGCCAGAAACAAGCACAATGCCAGCTAATACTAACAGCTCTGCACCCCCAGGATATAAAATCTGAACCAAGAGAAGTTGTGACCTTCTTTGTACCTTTTTTCCATCTAAAGGCTGGAGTTTCACATACACAATTACACTTTCTTAACAACTAAGGCAATTTCTCAGTCAAACCCCAGAAAAGCAAACAGGTGGAGTCTACTGCCATTTTCCCCCCTTAGAGTGACTGCTCACCAGGGTTTCTCACACCACCTAATCCCAAAGGAGAAAATGCGGCCACATTCCCTTACTAGTGGCCTCACTGGCTCAGCAAGAGGCCTTCAGAGTGGTGCACACAAGACCAGAAAGGGGTGACTGGAGTCCCTGGGACCCCAGACAAAGACCAAGAGGTTCGGGCCAAAGCGAAGGACAAAGATCTTTATTTCCCCACGTACCAAGCGAGGTGGAGCTGCCTCTGTGCGGTCCCGCCCGCCCCGGGACGCAGCCTGACGAGGACGGTGGAACCCTGAACTGCACGGGAGCGTCCTTGGAATCGAGGACGCGCTTCTGCCTGCTGGGGAAGCTCCGGGCGTCCGAGGCGGCCGGCGGAGAAGTTGCAGCGGCGCCCCAGCGGGGTCGCTTGGTGCAGGGCTCACAGCCGGGGCCCGCACTCATGCTTGGGACCCGCAGCGCAGAATCCCCGGGCCGGCCCGGGCGGAGAGCCTCATTCACTAACCCTGAGAGGGACGGACTGCACCTCCTCCTCGGCGCCTCCCGGCACCATTCCCTCTTTGCCGCTGCCTCTCTCTGCAGTTGCTGCTCCGCCGGCCTCCCGAGCCAAGCCCTAGCCAGCTGCCTGCCTTCCCTCTTCCACAGGTACCCCCACCTGCCTCAGGATGCGCAGCTTTGATTCTGGCTTGGTTCACTTTCCCACCACCGGAAGGCTGCCGTCAGGCGCTTCCGTTTTCCGGGACGTATAATGTCGCAAAACGGAAGTGCAAGGATTAGCGGGTACCGGCTCCCGGAAGGTCATCGTGTGAAGGAGGCAGTGGGAACGCGGGTCTCCCCGCTGTTTCTGTGGAGCAACGGCAGAACAGACGAACGTGACCTGAGGCGGCGGTGAGAAGCAGACGAGCAGTTTGCTGCGACACCATGGAGAGCGGCGGGGGAAGCGGGAACAAAACCACAGGGGGGTTGGCCGGCTTTTTTGGAGCCGGCGGGGCAGGTTACTCGCACGCGGATTTGGCCGGCGTCCCGCGTAAGTATCAGGCCTACCTTGTGAACATTTCTCAGTGGTTCTTGGCGACTCCGCTACACGTGGAGTGTGTTTACTGTGGTTTTTTTTTTCGGCTGGCTTTTACAGTCTTCAGTACCAGTGGTGGGGTTAGTGTGTTTGCGCTGCTGCTCTTTCACTATTGAACGAGTCTTTGGAGCCATGGATCCCCGAGTTCTGTTCGGGTGACGTGGACGCGGCATGCTGCATGTTTTCTTCCCTTTATAGACGAATGTGGTGCCTTAACTTTCCTCCCACACATTTCTTGTGCGTTGAGCTGTGTGTTTGACTCTAGATTAAGAGGAGAGCCTAGCTCTGCAAGTAAGTAAATACATTCCAAATAGGCTATAAATAACTTTTAAGCTCAAAGCCGGTGTTTCGAAATTGCGATGTAGCTTTCAGGGCAGAACATTTAATATTGAATGTAGGCAAGAAAAAAATCTGAGTCGGGCCAGAAGAGGAGCTAAGAAGTGAACTGCACTTTATAGGCCATTTATGGACTTGAAAAAAGAAGCCAGGTAAGAATTTTAGGAAACGAAGTATGCAAGATCAAAAGTGCAGAAACATGAATACCACCTGTCTGTGCCCTCTCAATCCTGTGAATGTCGTCCAGATGTTTGGGACTTTGTGGGTATTCAGGTGGATGAATAGAACTTGTTCTACTTCTCCAGGTCTTCTATGGTCAAGAGCAAAAGAGCCCTAGGGTCACATATGTCAAAACTGAATCTGGAACACATTTTACATATAAGCCTTCCGAGGTCTGAGTTTTGGAGCACAAAGCGCACTGCCTTAATATGATAAAGCATTGTTACATTAATTTGATTAAGGTTTGAAGGTAAATTGAGAGGTCGAGGGTGACCACCATTCACTGAACACCTGGAATGGGCCAACGACTTTCTGGGTGCAGGACTACCAGTGGTCAAAAGAGGTGATTTCTGCTTTCACGGAGTTTACATCCTATTGAAGTGTTCCCAAGTAACACAAACACTTTCATTAATAAGTGTATGTAAAGGCATCAAAACAGGATCAGGGGATGGGAGCAGGTCGCTCTTTTAGAATAAATAGGTCAGGGGAAGCAACTAGAGGGTGTTTACATTTGAGCTGTGACTTGAATACAATACAAATTTGGGGGCGTATAGGCACATGGAGGTACGCAAGGGAAAGTGGTTAGTCCAAGTGCCTTAGGGGTTAGGGGAGACAGACCTAACATGTTTAAATAACAACTGATGGGCCAGTGTGTCTACAAAGTTGAGAGGGAGTTAGAGCAGTAGGAGATAATGAGATCAGGAGAGTAAGTAATGGCCACTAATGCATTGTTTTATAAGCCATGGTAAGGAGTTTGGATTTGATTAAAATTGTGAATGGAAGCCATTAAAGCTGATTTCCTTTTCCTAAAAAAAAGTCACTTTAGTTACCAAAGAGGATGTGAATTGAAGGGAGTTCATTAAGTCTAGGTGAAATTTAATGGTTGGACTAAGATGGTAGCAGTAAGGATGGTGGTAAGTAAAAGTTCAAGATGAGTATTGAATATAGAATTAATAGGAATTTCAGTTGACAAAAGGACTGGAGTCATGGGTATTTCTTAGACTTATGAACATTCAAAGGATTCAAGGATTAAATTCAGAATATGAGAAAGTTGATATTCCTTGATAGATTTTTTTTTCCCCATTGTCAATTTACTTCCCATTTTTTTCCCATTTTAGTGGGATTCAAGTCTGGCTCTCTGAGAGTTTCCATTTTCTTTTGTCCTGAACCCATTCCTGTGGTGATGACCCAAGAATGTTCTACACTGCCACAGCAAATCAACTTTATCAGCATCTGTTAATACTAAGATTTAAAGGAACGGCCTTAAAATATTTATATATAACTCATAACTCAAGCGTGGTTTTCCCATGGAATTCACTTGTCTATTGTCAGTCTTATTTTGCACTTTGTGTAGATGTCAAGCATCCTTGTAGCAAAGTAGAGGAAATTAGCTTTATAATTGACTTTGGCTATGCTTCCTGCTACTTTGATTATTTGATCCACATTATTGCCAGTATCTTCTTGGTATGAGAGCCTGAGCCACTAGTGCAGGACTTGGTTTGAAATTCAGGACTTCAGGAGGAGACAGCCACAAAACTGCCAGACAGTTTTGGAGATAAGGAGAAAATTTCATATTCAGTGAGCCTGTAAATCAAAATTGAAAAACACCTGAAACAGCGTAATTAACACTGAATGAAATAACTTTTTAAAATTTCATTGCAATTTGATGTTTTCTCTCTAGTGACTGGTATGAATCCTCTGTCTCCGTATTTAAATGTGGATCCACGATATCTCGTTCAGGTAAAATTAAGACTAGTCCTTTTATGAATTTATTAGTTTGGTGATTTATCTTACTGCTTTAAAAAAAAATCCAGGTTCTTATGCTAACTAGACCTGTGATACATATTTCTGGAGGCACCAACTCTGGTCTCCATTTACCCTTTTTCTTTTCTCAGAAACTCTGGGAATTTGACTTTTATCTCTCTGGTACTAATTAACTAATTCCCTTTAAAGGGTTTTTGGGGTTTGAGGTGTTTTGGGGTTTTTTTCCTTTCCAATTTAAATTGTAAAATATACTAACATTAAATTTATTATTTATAATATTGTGCAACAATTACCACCCACCATATCTATAACTCATTTCATCGTGTAAAACAAACTATACTCGTTGAAAAATAACTTCATTCCACCCACCCATCCCATGGCAACCACCATTCTGCTTTTTGTTTCTGGTTTTGATACTCTTAAGAACCTCAAATAAGTGGAGTTATAGTATCTGTCTTTTTGTGATTGGCTTATTTCATTTAACATTATATTCTCAAGTTTCACTTACGCTCTAGCGTGTGTCAGAATTTCCTTCCTTTTAGGCTAATATTTAATTGAATAATATTCCATTCTGCTTATCCATCTGTCCCTGGACGCTTGGATTGCTTTCATATTTTAGCTATTGGGGTAGTGTTGCTCTAGACATTAGTGTACAAATGTCTCTTCCTGAACCTCCTTTTAATTTTAGTTATATATTCAGAAGTGGAATTACTGGATCTTACGGAAATTTTATTATTATTTATCTGAGGAACTGCCATACTGTGTTCCATAGCACTATACCATTTTACATTCCCAAGAACTGCACAAGGTTTGCAGTTTCTCCACATCCTCACCAACACTTGTTATTTTCTGCTGTTTTTTGATCATAGCTATTCTAATGGGTGTGAGGTGGTGCTCCTTGTAGTTTTGAGTTGTATGTCCTTAATGATTAGTGATGTTGAACACCTTTTCATGCGATTTTTGCCCATTTCTATACCTTTGGAAAAATACTTATTTACGTTCTTTGTCCATTTTTGAATTGGGTCTTTATTGTTGTTGTTGAATTTAAGTTCTTTATATATTCTGAATATTAACCGCTGATCAGATAACATGATTTGCAAATATTTTCTCATATCCTGTGGGTTGCCTTTTTAGTATGCTGATTACTATCTTTGGAGGCACAGTATTTTTAAATTTTCACAAAGGCCAGTTCTTCTTTTTCTTTTTTTTTTTTTAAGATTTTATTTATTCATTTGACAGAGGGAGAGAGATCACAGGTAGGCAGAGAGGCAGGCAGAGAGAGGAGGGGAAGATGGCTCCCCACCGAGCAGAGAGCCTGATGCAGAGCTTGATCCCAGCACCCTGAGATCATGACCTGAGCCAAAGGCAGAGGCTTTAAACCCACTGAGCCACCCAGGCGCCCCTTATTTTTCCTTTTTTTTGTTGCCTGTGCTTTGGTGTCAAACCCAAGAAGTCATTGCCAAATCCAGTGTCATGCTTTTCTCCCATTTTTCCTTCTAAGAGTTTTTTGATTTTAGGTTTATATTTACATCCATTCAATTTTTGTATTCGGTGTTTAATTTTTTTATTAGGTGTTAGGTAAGGATCCAACTTTACTTGTTCACGTGGATATCTGGTTTTCAGAGCCTCGTTTGTTAAGAGTGTTTTTTTCTCATGGAATGGTCTTGACAATCTTGTTCAGAATCATTTGACTGTATATGTGAGGGTTTATTTCCAGGTTCACTATTCTGTTTCATTGGTCTGTTTGTCTGTCTTTGTCAGTATCACACTCTTTTGATTACAATAGCCTTGTAGTGAGATTTGAAATAAGGAAATGTGATTATTGTTCTTTTTCTTTCTTTTTTTTTTTTTTCTTTAAATTTATTTGTCAGAGAGAGAGCACAAGCAGGAGGAGCAGCAGGTAGAGGGAAAAGCAAGCTCCCTGCTGAGTGAGGAGCCTGATGCAGGACTCAGTCCCAGGACCCTGGGATCATGACCTGAGCCAAAAGCAGACACTTAACCAACTGAGCCACCTAAGCATCCTGATTATTGTTCTTTTTCAAGATTGTTTTGGCTGTTTGGGGTTCATTGAGGTTCCATATTAATTAGAGGATGGGTTTTCCTATTTGCAAAAACATGGTATTTTGATAGGGATTACATTGAATCTGTAGATTCTTTTGGATGGTATTGATATCTTAACAGTATTAAGTCTTCCAACGCGCACACATGAGTTATGTTTCCCTTTTTTTCTTTATTTGCATTTAAGAGGTTTTATGGTTTTCGTTGTGTAAGACTTTTACCTCATCGGTTAAGTTCATTCCTAAGTATTATTCTTTTCTTATTTAAAGATAGTTTTTTATTTCTTTATTTGACAGAGAGGGGAGGGGATGAGAGGGAGAGCACAACTGGGGGGAGCAGTAGGAAGAGGGAGAAGCGGGCTCCCCGTGCAGCAAGGAGCCCACTGTGGGGCTTGATCCCAGGATCCTGGGATCATGACCTGAGCTGAAGGCAGACACTTAACCAACTGAGTGACCCAGGCATCCCTATTCTTTTTGATGCTATTATAAGTGGATTTGCTTTTTTAAATTTCTTTTCAAATTGTCCATTATTAGTGTATGGAAATCCTTTTAATTTTTTGTGCTGACTTTGTATCCTGCTATTTTGCCGAATTTGTTTATTAGATCTAATAGGTTTCTTTGTGCAATATATAGGATTTTCTGCATAAAAGATTATTTTATCTGCAAAGAAAGAAAATTTAGCTTCTTCCTTTCCAATTTGGATACCTTTTATTTTTTCTTGCCTAATTGCTGTAGCTAGAACATCTAGTACAAATATCCCCTGCTTTTTGAAAGTTCACATTGTTCCATTTCACCTTCATGAGAGATCTTTATTATGTAGGTCTGTATGTAGTACATGTTTATGCTGAACAGAAGAAATCAGAAGAGAATTTTTGCTTTTATCAAAAAAGCAGAAATAGCATTCAGCATTTGTTTTTCAGTGACCTGTTATAGTGGTACCATCGAGCTCTTCCCTGGGGATCTGCACTCAGCATCTCAGCATCAAGCCATAGAAGCTTATCTGTGAGCATCTGTGCTTTATCTTGATTTATTTTGTGCAGTTGATAGCAAGCTGTGTCCTAAGGTGTCAGAAAACACTGAGAGAGGTTATATTTTGGATCTGGGAATACTCAAAACATTTTTCCATGTAAGTTGATGATAATTGCTGCTTTGCTTTATGACATTTTGACTTACCGGAGGTTTCATAGGAATATTCTACTTACAGCTATTAGGGGACTTTGTCAAAAGAAGAGTGGCAAAAATGGCTATCCTTACCTTTTTCTAATTTTGGAGGGAAAGCTTTTATCTTTTACCTTTTAATATAATGTTCATTGTGGGGTTTTCATATATGGCTTTTATTATGTTGAGGTAGTTTCCTTCTATTCTTAGTTTGTTGAATTCTTATTTTTAAAGTATGTTGGATTTTGTGAAATGCTTTTTTTGCAGTAGTTGAGGTGATCATGTTTTTTTTTTCCCCTTCTTTTAATGTGGTGTATTATGTTGATCAGTTTTAATATATTGGGCCATCCTGCATTACATAAATAAATCCCACTTGGTTGTGGTATGTATCTTTTAATATGCTGCTGAATTTTTTTTTCCTAGTATTTTGTTGAGGATTTTGCGTCAGTATTCATAGGGGATATTGGACTGTAGTTTTCTTTCAGTGTCTTTGTCTGGCTTTGGTATGAGGGTAATCCTGGCCTTATACCAAATATTACCTCCACTTCAATTTTTTTGGAAAAGTTTGAGAAGAATTGGCATTAGTTCTTCTTTAAATGTTTGATAGATTACACGAGTGAAGTCATTAGGTCCAGGGCTTTCCTTGGTTGTGACTTATGTTTTGTGTTACAGAGAGAGGAAACATGGGGTTAAAGGTGGGGGGGGGGGGCAGAGGGAGAAGGAGAAAGAGAAACTTTAGCAGGCTCCATGCCTAGCACAGAGCCCAATGTTGGGCTCTGTCTCACAACCCTGAGATCATGACCTGAGCTGAAATCAGAAGTTGAATCCTTAACCAACTGAGCCACACTGGTGTCCCTGGTGTGACATTTTTTATTCCTGATTTCACACTTCTCACCAATTACAGGCGTATTTGGATTTCCTGTTTCTTGGTGAGTTTTATGTCTCTAGGAATTTGTATATTTCATCAAGGTTATCCAATTTGTTGGCATGCAGTTTTTTTATAGTACTCTCTTATTTCTTTTTCTTGTTCCTCAAGTTTCCTTAAGTTGCAAAGTTAGGTTGTTTATTTGAGATCTTTCTGATATTTTTAATAAGCATTTATAGCTCTGAATTTTCCCCTTAGCACTACTTTCACTGGATCTCATAAGTTTTGATATGTTGTGTTTTCTTTTTTATTGGTCTCTTAAGTATTTTCTAATTTCCCTTATGACTTTTTCTTTGACCTGTTGGTTTATGGGTGTATTGTTTAATTTCCATGAGTTTGTGACTTTTTCATTTTATTTCTATTACTGATTTCTAATGCACATTATTGTGGTTGGAGAAGATAGTCTGTATGGTATATTTTAAAATCCATTGAGACTTAATTTATGTCCTAATATATTATCTGTCAGTTTATGTCCTAACATATTATCTGTCCTGGAAAATGTCCCACATGCACTTGAGAAAAATGCCTATGCTATTATATTATTGATAGGTAGAATGTTTTGTAGATGTTTGTTAGATCTGTCTGTTCTTTGATTTATGGTGTTAAGTGCTCATATTATTTTCTGTCTGGTTATGATAATTTTCTATTATTGAGAATAGAGTATTGAAGTCTCCAATTATTACTGTAGAAATTTCTATTTCTCCCCTTAATTCCAATGTTTTATACTTAATATATTTTAATGGCCTGTTACCGGGTATATAAATGTTTACAATTGAATCTTTTTGTTGTATTGGACCTTTTATTAATATTCTCTTTCTTTTGTAACCTTTCATTTATTTAAAGTCTATTTTTTGATATTAGTATGGCCACCCTGCTGTCTTGGACTTTATTTGCATAGAATATCTTTTTCTCTATCACTTCAGTTTGAATCTTTTTGTGTCTTTGGAATGAAAGTAATCCCCAGTATAGTTGGATCCTAGTATTTTATCTATTGTGCCAGTCTTATGTCTTTTGGTTAGAGAGTTTGATCCATTTATATTTAGAATCATTACTGATAAGGAAGGATTTCTGTCATTTTGCTCTTTGTTTTTTATACGTCTTCTAGCTTTTTTGTCCTTCATTTCTTGCATTACTGTCTATTGTGTTTACTTGATTTATTTTTTGTAGTGAAATGTTTAAATCTCTTTCTCATTTTCTTTTGTATATGTTCTGTAGCTATATACTTTTTAGTTACTGTGGGATTTAACATCCTAAAATTATAAATCTAGTTAGAATTCTTACCAGTTTAACTTCCATAACATGCAAAAACACTTCTTCTGTAACAGGTGTGTACTCCTCCTTTCAGTTGTTAATGTCAATAATTTATATCTTTAGGGACACCTGGGTGGCTTAAGCATCTGCCTTCAGCTCAGGTCATGATCCCAGGGTCTTGAGATCAAGTACTGCATCATGCTCCTTGCTCAGCAAGGACCCTGCCTCTCCCTCTGTCTTCCACTCCCCCTGCTTGTGTTATCTCTCTCTCTCTCTGACAAATAAATAAATAAAATCTTTAAAAAATTAAAAATAAAAATGAGT
>RCUC01122892.1:0-17155 GCA_003697995.1 Taxidea taxus jeffersonii
TAAATTGTATGTATTTAATAAGTGTAACTGGCTGAGTTTTGACATACATTTGTACATCTGTGAACTTAGATTTGTTTTAACTCACATACTGATTTTATACATAAAAACAAAACAAAATAAAACCCAACTAGATAAACAAAATAAAGCTCCGGTGTTCCTAAAACATCTTCCTATTCAGAATCCAATTCCTTTTTTTTTTTTTCTTTAATTTTACTTAAACTGCAATATGGTTAACATACGGTATTATATTAGTTGAATCCAATTCTTTGGAGTTACTTTTTAGCCCAGGATTATTGGTGTCTGTGCTTTGAATAGCGTCCTTGTTGCCCTCAAAGTGTTGGTGATACAGCCTTGTTAAAAGGACCCACAGGGGAATTCAAAAGCTTTGGTGCTGGGCTCCGAAGCCAGCGGCCAGCCCAGCATGGCAATCATGTACTTACTTTGCACTCCTGCTTGGGGAATGTTGCTAAACAGGTGGGTTCACTGCCTCCTCAGCCCTTCCCTAGAACCATGTGGCTCCTAGGAGTTAAAAGTGCTCCACTGTTGTCTCTAGGATTTCAGCCCAAGCCAAGACACCTTTGATGTCTGTACACAGGAAGGGAAATCTCCATCAGGATTGCAGGCTGGCTGACAGTGTTGTAAGATGTCAGGAAGCAAGGTGACACACAGGCCCACTTCAGGGATGTTAAATTGTATTTTTTTTTTTTAAAGATTTTATTTATTTATTTGACAGACAGAGATCACAAGCAGGCAGAGAGGCAGGCAGAGAGAGAGGAGGAAGCAGGCTTTCCACGGAGCAGAGAGCCCGATGCAGGGCTCGATCCCAGGACCCTGGGATCACGATGTGAGCCAAAGGCAGAGGCTTTAACCCACCGAGCCACCCAGGCGCCCCTAAACCATATTTTTAAATGTGCTGCTTAGGATCACTGGAAGATAGTCTGTGGAAGGGAGCCTGAGTAGTGCCTGGTACTTTGTGCAACCTCAACAAAGTTTAGCATTGTTTATTATTATTATTATTATTATTATTATAATTCCTGTTATTACTGTAACATATCATAACCAATGCTGAACAGTATTGGTTTCTCTGTTGGTTAAATGAAGGCAGCAGTACCTGACTCACAGAAAAGTTGTGGGGATAAAGGAAATGATTTCTCTTACATAGAGTATATGGTCCAGTGCCTCATACTTAATTGGCCTTCAGCAAAAGACATTTTCATTATTGTTTCATTGCAGCCTCCCAGTGCTCTTGACCTTTGGGACGGGTGGCCCAATAATAGATTAATAAAGGCTAGAACTATAAAGGGGGCCTTAGAGATACCATATTCCAGCTCCCTTGTTTTGGAGATGGGAAGCCCAGAGAGGGTAGGAAGCCCATAGGCATGGCTATTCGAGTGACAACATCAAAATTCAAACCTAGATCTCGTCACTCCCCTTCCAGTGCTCTAAGCTATGCTGTCATGGAAGGGGCCACAGGTCAGACAGGATCCCAGAGAAGCCTTCATGGCCAGTTCCTTCTAGGAGGACCAGCTCCTCAGGCCTGCATGGGTGGGGTGAGGGTCAGAGCTCAAGGAATAGAGAAATAGTCAGATTCCGGGGAGGGGTGGGCTGTGGCCTCTGCTTTTCGAGCTGGAGGTTCCTGGACAGCCCAGCACCTAGGAACCCCTTGGCAACCTAGCTCCTGGGACTAGAAGGAGTAAAAACTGGGGGTTGAGTGCCCTCAGGATCTTGACTACAGAAAGGAGCTCTACATTCGTACGTGGCATTATATGCCAGTGCTATATTGAGTCATTCCCATGTACTAATTCATTTAGTCTCTGCAAGAACCCTGCAAGGCAGATTTTCTTGATTGCTTGATACCTATGAGGAAACTCAGGCTCAGAGCTGGGGAAAGAATGGACTAAGATTACACAGCTAAGAAGGATGAAACTGGCCCTTTTATAGGTCACAGAACTGCCTTAGCCTAGCTCTCAATTCAGGAATGAGGATGAAGGTGGGGCGGAGCTGGGTGCAGGACAAACATGCATACCAGGTGCCCTGTTCTGTTGGGGTGTTGGGCTTTCAGGAGATTACCCTCTGATGAGGAAATGGGCCAAAGGAAGGGTCCTTGTTTCAGCCTTGTTTCTCCATGAGTGGGAGCTTCATAGTTTCGTTCAGGTTCTTGTCTAATGGTCATTCTCCTTGCAGTATTATAGGGCCTTAGCCCAGAAAATACTGTCAGTAACTATATCTTGCAGGATGTTCCGATACTCACTATGTTTCATGTAGAGCCGAACTCAGCACCAGGTTGGCTTGATCTCTTGGTGTCATGAGTGTGATGCAGGCCTGGGGTCAATTCCAGATGTTATTCTCAGCCCTGTCACTGGGTTCTTGCATGGCTCTGAGCAAGTCTTCTCTCTGTGCCACAGTTTTCTTAGCAGTGGAACAAGGGCGTTGATTTGTCAGATTCCAAATCCCCTGCTCGGTTTTATCATTTCTTAATACCTCTGCATCAGAGGCCTCATTTGGACAGCATGTATTCCAAAGTTCTGTTTTGTGCATTATCTCATTTAATTCTCAAACAACACTGTGAAGCAGGTCTGAAAAGTTCCTACCTAAAAGGGTTGTTACAAGGGTCAAGGAAGTTAAGTTCTTGGCATGTGGTAAGTATTTAATAAATGTATTTTTTCCCTTGTTTTTCAAATTTGAAAACTGAGCTACAGAAAGTTTAAATGTCTTGCCCAAGGTCACACAGCTCAAAAATGGCAGAGCCTGGATTCAAACCCAGGAGTCTAGCTCCAGAGCCCTGTGTTCCTAACTTCTACTCTATGCTGCCTTTCGGTAAGACAAAAGTTGGAGTAACATGTTATAGAGCAAGGGTACTGTGTGCAACAAGAGTGTGGCTCACCACAGGCATGCTAATTCTCCTTTTGAATACAGCGCTGTAATAGGCAAACAGGCTACTACAGAATGTGGGCTGAATTTGACCTTCTGCTAGTCAGGTGGCCATGCTTACGCTAGTGCACAATCTGGTTCTCAGAACAGTAACCCTAAATCCCAGCAAGTGACATGCAGAGGGGTAGCAGCATGGATTCACCCCTGTGTCCATGAGCTGGATAGACACAAAGACCTGGGAATGGAACCAGAGGAGGGGGCTGGCCCAAGAACTCAGTGAGGGCAGAGTAAAGACAAGATTTAGCAGGGGGAGTGAGCCACCTGTGTGTGTGGGAAGGGGGCAGCCTAAAAAGGAGAGGGAAGCATGGAGAACAGTCTGGAACCTTCCCTCTAGTTTGCTCCCTCCTCTTCTTTTCCGCATAAAAGAATTCCAGGAGTGGGAGTAACCAGGCCAAGAAGGCTTCCGGATAAACCAGCTCGACCAAAGTAGGGAAGCCAAGAGGTCTGGGGGTAAAAACACCAGGATGTTGAGATTGGTGTTTTGAGAGTGGAGGGAGGGAGGGAAGTGGTCTCTTAAGAATGAGAGTTTAGAAGTCCCTAGTGTAAACACCTCCTCCAGAGAGCAGATTATGAGAGCCAAGCCCACTCCAGCTGCCATTTCCCAACTCCTGGTTTAATTTCCAAAAAAGGGAGCATGTACACGGTCCCAGCCCCTGGAGTACAGTGCAGGGTGTATTGGTGCTTAACCTGGACACTTATTTTGCCTCCATTTCCCCATCATGGAAACAAGGATAGAAAACCCAGCTCATAATTCCAGCTAATGTTGTTTGAGCCCTGTGCACCATGGGCTCAGCATAGCTGATTTAAACATCCCCACTTTTCGGACAAAGAAGCAAATTGGGGCAGGTTAGGGTTCATGCCCAAGGCCAAAGAGTAAGTGACTGTGTCTGCATAGAGTTGCAGTTCCCAGGCTGACTCTAGAGCCTGGGAATTTTAACCGCCATGGGGCATCTGTTGGGGTGAAGAGTGCTGCTGCTGAGGATCACAGACATATCTGACGCCCTGAGGTGGAAGGGGGGCATGATTCTCACCGTGCACAGAACACAAGGCCTCCCCACAGATCCCCTTAACAACCCACATCTACTCAGGGCTCAGTCCGCGCCAGGCCCTGCGAGAAGCACTCTCTGTGGGTTATCTCCTTTAATCCCCACCACACCCTATGAGATTGGGACTTCTAAGTTTCACAGAGAAGGACACTCCTCCTAAAGAGGTTATGTAACACGCCCCTGGTTGTGGAAGAGGTGCAGCATGGGATCCTGAGCCTTTGTGGGTAGCAGCTAGTCTGCCTCCCCAGTAACTGTGAAGCCAACCACCAGCCTTTCCTGACTATCCTGTTGCCTGACTCTCTCTGTTCTTCCAACCCCTGGGTCTGAACAGCTGACCTAGCAGCTTATCAACCATCCCTACATCCTCTAATTAATTGCCTGTAGTCCACAGCCCCAGGTAGCATGGCCACCTCATACACAGTCACCAAATGCCATGGTGATGGGTCACTGCCTGTTTTGAGGGTGAGCCTTGGCTCCCTGGCCAGACCCACTGCTCTTGAAGGCAGAAATCAGGCTTATTCAAATGTCAGAGCCCCCATGGTGTCTGGTGTGGGACTGGGTTTTTGTGTCCCTACGGTAAATGTGTGTTGCTTGGAGGACTACCAGAAGTGGGGGAGAGAGAAGGAAAGCAGAGGGTGAGGCAGGGAGCTTCTCTAGGTCTCCTTCTGCAGCCTAGCATAGAGGTGGCACTTGCAAGGGAAGCCCGCCCTCCACATCCCTGTGCCTCCGCCCCATCACTTACAACAGAAAACTATGTTTTGGGTGGCTCCCCCCCCCCCCCGCCCTCAATTTTTCTGCACAGCGTGTGAATCTCAGCTTGCTTCCTGCTTGGGGTGTGTCTCCCAACTAGAGTGTCAGGGCAGGTCCCTGTCCGTCTCTTTCACTTCTGCCCTTGGCGTTGATGAAGGTTCAGCTGGGTTCGGTGTGCCCAGTCCGCCTCACAAACTCTGAGATGGTTGTTTTTTTCCACACACCCACCCCCCCACGTCCCCGGTTGTGAGAGATGTCTGAATAAAGGTGTTTGAATGGAACTGACTTACAGGAAGGGAGGACTTCCAATATGGCACTTTCTCGCTGCCCACCCCAGCCTTCAGCGTGCCAGAGGTGAAGGGGACCTGCGGCCCTGTTCTGCAGCAGCCTGGAGGGGAGGCTGCGGAGGTCAGAGTTGTGCAATGGAAGCTATGGGAACTATGCATGGGAAACACCCCCAGGCAGAGGATCCTGCCGCCAGGCCTCCTTGTGCCTGGGCGGGAGGAGGTTCAGCTGAAAGTTTGGACAGTTCTTGGCTTGCAGTCTGGAGGGCCCTTTAGAAAGTAATCCCGCCCAGCTGTCCTTCGAAGAGAGCTCATTCCGGGGCCAGCATCCTGCTGGACAGCGATAAAGAGGTTGCTGTGGGAAGCATTCGAATTGCTGGGGAAGCAGTAGGAACATGAAAGACAGGTCACTCGTTCCTCAGTCCCCAGGGAATCACCACCCAGTGTTAGACTTGGCAAAAGGTCTTCCGTTCCTTCTCCGAGCTGCCTTGCTTGGAAAGGATGCAGCGTCTGAATACCGAATACCGAATACCGCCCTGGCGATCTGGGAGTCTCTCCCACAGACCATAGAAAAGTGACATGACGCTGCGGCAGGAGGGCCAGGAGTCTGTGTTCCTGGACAGGTGGGCTGGTGTGGTCCCTGTAGAGTGCTCCCCATAGGGTGCTCCTGGCAGAGCTTACCTGTCTCCAAGGTGACACATCCGGGCCACTTCTCCAGGAGGGCCTGTTGTGAAACATTCAGGAATGTTTGTGTTCCTTCAGAGATTTGTAATTAAGAAGAGGCAGAACTAGTTTTCTCTTGGCCCTCTTCCTTCCCTCCCTCTTGCCCCTCCAGCATTCGGGCCATTTTGATCTCATGTTTGGGGTTTTCGGTAGCCCAGGACAGGGAGGCTGGAGACCACTCCAAAGCTTGAAATGGGGTGAATCGCTTCACTGGAGGGTGGGGGCTGGGAGTTCCAGGCAAGCCCCCAAGTCCGGGCCACATCTGAAAACGGACATCTCTTCCCAGCCTGCATTCTTGGCACTTGCCCAAGGGGAAACATTGTAGGCCAGAGAAGCACCCACCGTTTCCCAGAGGGCACTGGTTTAAACAGACGGTTCTCTCTGGCAGGAAGAGTGAATGTCTGCACGTGCATATATACGTGTGTGTGTGTGTGTGTGTGTGTGTGTGTGTTTAAATCTTTGTGCAACTGAAAACACTTCTCTTCATCCCGATTCTCTGAATGACACATTGCTGCACACTGAATAATTCATCTCCCTCTTGGCATTTGCTCCAGAGAGAATCTTGCTGTCCAGATTTCTTGTAAGTTGCATAGTCTTCCCATAGAAGCATTTTCTCTTTCCCATGGAAGAGCTCTGGGAGCTAGGCTCTCAGCCCTCTGGCTTTTCCCCCATATCAAAGGGGAACCCTGAATATCAAACCAGAGCCCCCCTCTTCCTCGGGCCCTCTCCTTCCGACATCGGGTCCTTTTGACTCACTCTTCTCTACCCCGATGGGCACACTGTCTGTGTTTACTGCATGTGGAAGTCGGCATCTCAGTGGGGTAGTCTCAAGGCAGTCATATTACTGAACCTTGTAGCTAATGTTCATCTCACTTCTGACTTCCCCATGTGGAAGGCCAGAACCATCTGTGGAATTCAGGGTTTTCTGGAAAAGTGGTGCATTTTGGTGTTTCAGACCTGCCCATCTCCAGTTCCCCTCTTCACTGAGAGAGTTCAGTGAATTACTGGCATTGGTGACGTGGGTAACTCTGAAACATTTGATTGTCTTTTCATCAGGCAGCTGTGCATGATCCAAGTGTATTGAACATCTTTGTACCAAGACACAGATGACCGGGGTGCCTGGGTGGCTCAGTCGTTAAGTGTCTGCCTTCGGCTCAGGTCATGATCCCAGGGTCCTGGGATTGAGCCCCACATCTGGCTTCTCTGCTCAGCGGGGAACCTGCTTCTCCCTCTCCTACTCCCTCTGCTTGTATTCCCTTTCTCGCTGTGTCTCTATCAAATGAATAAATAAAATCTTTAAAAAAAAAAGGACACAGATGACCAAAGGTGCAAATATGCAAAAGCTCCAGGGCCTTTTGCCTACAGACTGGCCTCTGTCGTTACCTGTATCTCTGGCATAGCTTACTCTGTGCTGTTGTTACTCTATTATTGTGAGACTCACTCAGTCTTGTTCATTCGTGTTCGCAAAGCGGTTTGGGAATCAAGTTAGGGCTTTAGGTGATCCCTCTGGGGTTTACTAACTGTGTGGTACTGGGCATGTTTTCTCGTTTGTAAAATGAAGTAAGAGTGCCTGCTACCCAGAGAGAGAGAACATGATATATATAACTTGCTTTCTAGGCCTAGATTTAGCCATTATTAAATATTTTAATTACACTGATATATGAACATTACAGAGAAATTAATAAAAATAATTACATTAGAAACCCTGTACCAAGATGACATTTTAATGTACATCTTTCCAGTTTCCCTTCTTTATGTGCTGCTGAAGAAAGTACCCAGTTTCTCTTCTATACACACACACACACACACACACACACACACAGATTTATAGGCAAAATATACGTATCCTGTAGTTACGTATCCTTTAAATATACGTATCCAATATCCTATAGATTTTCTCTTTCAACAGTGTTGTTTTTCTCATAATATATTGAGATCATCCTCCCGTATAAGCAACATATAGAACAATCCATCATTATTTTTCATTCCTACATATTCATTATTGTAGTCACCCATTCCACAAATATTTATTGAGCACCAGTTGTGGGGGACCCAGGGATCTCTTGCTTGGATGCACCATTGGATGAAACCATCTAATTGATCCCCAGGGAAGAGTTAGGAAAGGGGCTGATCCAGGGGATCTGTCAGAAGGGGTGTATCTTCTTGGATTTCTGGGTTACAGACAGTATATATAATAAGATTCATATTTCTGTGGGGGTGCCTGGGTGGCTCAGTTGGTTAAGCACCTGCCTTCAGCTCAGGTCATGATCCCTGGGATCGAGCCCTGCATTGGGCTCCCTGCTTGCTTCTCTCTCTCCTTTGGCTGCTCCCACTGCTTGTGGTCTCTCTGTCAAATAAATAAATAAAATCTTTTGTAAAAAGAGAGAGAGAGAATTCATATCTGTGCAGCCAGGCTGACAGGCAGAGGTTTCAGGGCAGAGAGCAGGGAAAGGAATGAGGCAGAAAGGGAGGTCTGGGGGCGCCTGGGTGGCTCAGTGGGTTAAAGCCTCTGCCTTCGGCTCAGGTCATGATCCCAGGGTCCTGGGATCGAGCCCCACATCGGGCTGTCTGCTCAGCCAGGAGCCTGCTTCCCTTCCTCTCTCTCTGCCTGCTTCTCTACCTGCTTGTGATCTCTGTCTGTCAAATAAATAAATAAAATCTTTTTAAAAAAAGAAAGAAAGGGAGGTCTGACTAGTACATTCCTGCTCCCTCCCAGATCTTTCTGTTCTCAGTAATATAGTGACTCCCTGTGGAAGGGTATGCCTGTGTGTGGAGTTTTCAGAGACTCAAAGATTTGCTCTATAAAATGATGTTGGATGAGATTAGATTCCTGGTGGTCACTGATTTTCATTCTCCATAAGGAAGAGGGAACAAACCACCTGGTGAAGTTTGAGGATGGGGAGGCACTGTGGCACATGGCCTTTAGTTTCTGAAGTCTGTGCAGGGCATGGGGGGTGGTGGCATGGGCTGAAGACAGCTTTGCAGGAACTTTATCCAAACTGGCACAGAATGAAGAGCATTTTTCACGGAGGGAAGTCCTCATCACCTGTATGTCTTCTCCATTTTTCCCCCTTTGACTCTACAGTGGCTTACGATTTTCCACAGAACTCAGGAGGTACACTGAAAATGTCAGCTTTCTAGAGAACCGTTTAGCTCACAATAGGAGTTCTGGAGACCGATTTGAGTCCCAGATTTGTCTCTGACTTAGAGAATGTTATTTTGTCTTTTTCAGCGTCAGTTTCCCCTTCTGGGAAATGGAGATAACAGTAGTGTTTCCTGAGCACTCATTCCTACCAGGATCTGTGCTACATGCTCCTAAAACATGACATTCTTTTTTTTTTCTTTTCTTTTTTTTTTTTTAAACATGACATTCTTTAACCTAACCAACAACCTGGACAGTTGCTACTATTATCCCCACTTCTCAGATAAAGATACTGAGACTCAGGGGCACCTGGGTGGCTCCTTCGGTTAAGTGTCTGACTCTTGATTTTAGCTCAGGTCATGGTCGTGAGATCAAACCCTGTGTGGGGCTCTGCACTCGAGCAGGGAGTCTGCATCTCTTTCCCTCTGCCCCTCTCCCCCGACCTCAGTTATGTTCTCTCTGTCTCTCTCTCTCTTCCAAATAAATAAATCTTTAAAAAGGAAGGGGTGGGGGTGTGGTGCACCCGGATGGCTCAGTCAGTTAGGCATCCAACTCTAGATTTCAGCTTATGCATGATCTCAGGTTCATGAGATCAAGCCCCGCATCAGGCTCTGCGCTTAGCATAGAGCCTGCTTGAGGTTCTCTCTCTCCTTTTCCCTCTGCCCCATCCCCCTAACCTCTCTTAAAAAAAAAAAAAAAATACTGAATCTCAAAGAGATTAAGTTGCCAAACCCACATACCACCCTAAGGGATGCTTACTGAATTCTTACTCGATGGAGCGGAGTCTGTTGCATATCCTAGATCCATCCCTCTGACCTCATCCTTATCGTCTCCCATAACACAACAGTAAAGTACTGTAACTGAAGCTTTTGAATTCTCATTTATTCAGTCAGGAGGTACTTTTCACAGCCTACCTGACTTGGATATATGGTGGCACGTGAACCACCTCCTGTCCACAGGGGCCCTTTCAGTGTTTCTTTCTCCCCCCATATATTTTTCTTTAAGTCTGACTTGGAGTGGGTATAGAAAAGGAGATTGCACAGTATAAGAGAGAGGGTAGTTTCCTGAGGCCTGGAGGGAAGGTCTTCATCAGAACTCCGAGACCCCATCCAGTCCTTTCTCTTCCTCTCCTGTTGTACCTCAGCTTGCCACTCTATCCAAAGAGTGATGAAACAGAGTCTTCCGGTCTTCCAGGATTGGGAGGGGGTGGGAACACACAGGAGAGGGAGAACATCTGAATATGTATTTTAAGCAGAGTCCGCCATGGGAGAAACCAAAGGCTTTCCGGAGGGGCCGCTCAGGCCCACGGCCTATATATCTAGGTTGCTGGTTTCCTGCACTGGTTGAAGTGTGTGACCGATGGCCTGTGCTCTTTTCCAGCCTTCACAGCCCTTAGTTCATTTGGTTGGATGATTTGTCTTCTCACTTAGCCACCAAGTGGGTGATTACCACCACTGCCCACCAAAATGGGGTCTCAGAGGGTGGTTATTACTGAAAAGATCGGTTTGGCCTGGATTGTTTAGGGAGGACAGTGGCGGGTGTAGGCATTTGGGAACCTGCTCAGGAGGAAAATAAATACTCCTTTTGGCCAAATTCATAGGGATAGGACATCTGCTATTCTAGATGCTGCTGTAAGCCAGCTTTCCAGAGGGCAAGTGGGCGCGACAAACATGGGAGAGGCCCAGAATGAAGAATGGGGGTGGGGTGGGCAGGTGAGTTGCAGATGAAGAAGCTAGAGAGGGGACGCCGGGGTGGCTCAGTCTGTTAAGCGGCTGCCTTCAGCTCAGGTCATGATCCCAGCGTCATGGGATCAAGTCCCACGTCAGGCTCCTTGGCTCGGCGCGGAGCCTGCTTCTCCCTCTGCCTCTGCCTGCCACTCTGTCTGCCTGTGCTCGTTCACTCTCTCTCCCTCTTTCTCTGACAAATAAATAAATAAAATCTTTAAAAAAAAAAAAAAAGAAGCTAGAGAGGGCTGGAGTCTGAGTCCAGAAACAAGACTTGACGTTTGAACCCTTTTCCTCAAACCCCCCAGAGATCCAGCAACAGAGGCCCAAAGAAGGAAGACGACTTGGTCAAATCATTCCCAAATTAGCGGCAAAGCTGGGACCAGAATGCAGATTCCCGCCTCCCTCCCTGGTGACCTAATCCCGTGGCTGCAGCCATGCAGTAACCTTCCTGGGACTACAGGGGCCCCGGGGACAGCAGAGCCGGGGCCAGGGCGAAGTCTGTGACTCTGTCGGGCCAGCCCAGAGGAGCAGGGAGGCTGAGAGAAGCAGTGAGTAGCAGGGCCTTGGGGACCGTGGGCTGATGGAGTCTGTTTCTCCTCTCCCTTGCCAGGTACACCAAACCGCTCACCTTTGCTGACTGCATTAGTGATGAGTTGCCGCTAGGATGGGAAGAGGCGTATGACCCGCAGGTTGGAGATTACTTCATAGACCACAATACCAGTAAGTTCCTGGCCAGCCTCCTTCCCCTTCCTGCACCCCATCCCTCTACCTCTACGCCCACCCCCCTCCCCGAGTCTGAAAGAGCTGTCGGCAAAGGCTCTTGAAGCCAGATTGTGTTTTGTTTTTATATGGAGTTAGATAGAGATGTCGATGTGGATATAGATAGATAATGTATGCTCGTACAAAATAACCATTTAGAAGGGTTTTAAATAGAATCTCAAACTCTTCCCCCCTTGCAACCGAGCTCCCCAATTTTGCAGAAGCAGCCACTGCTAATAATTTCTTGTGTATCATTCCGGAAATGTTCCGATTGCATGTTTGTGTGTATATGCATCTATTCTTTTGGTTTTTTTAATGTATCTCAATTTTTTGTGCCTACGATTTTTTTTCCATGTGAGGCAGATGTGTCATTGTCATTGCCAGGCCATTTTGGAGCCAGAGCCCCACCCAGCATGTCCCTAGCAGCATGCACATGCCTGTCTCTAGTGGATGGGCATCGGTGTGTGTCTCCGGCCCATCATACTGCTCAGCCCACCCTCACTTTGTGCCCATGATCCAAGTATCCTGATGCCGAGTACATGTTCCTAGTGTCTCTGTCTCTGGGACTGTGCTGGAGGGATATATTGAGAAAGGGACAGTCTGGCAGGTAGGGGAACTCAGGTCACGGTCCCCCCAGCCAGGGAGAATTGTTGTGTATTTGGGCTTCATTGTGTCCTCTGAAATTTGCTGCCCCATTTGTCCAAGGCCTGTCTCACTCTCAACTTCTGAAGTGTAGGATTCCCTTTGTCCTTGGCCAGAGGAAAATGGGCTAAAGTGGGATGTGCCTGGCCAAGCCTGAAGGCTGAGAATAGTGTAGGAAATGCTAATAGCCCCTGTTCACTGAACATACATCCTGTGCCTTGTGTTCAGTGAGGCACCAGATAGGCATCATCTCGTTTCATCCTCCCAGCTCCCCTGTGGGGTGTTAGGAGGAATATCCCCATCTTAGATATAGAACTTAAAAGTTGTAACTGGCTGCTTAACAGTCAGAGCGAAAATGCGGTGCAGCTGGGATTTGAGCTGGTACTGGGGAGCCAAGTTGTGCCTCCCCATTCATTTCCTCCTCTGGTTTCCACTAGCACCCGGCCGGGCTCTGTTGTGCTGCTCATCACTCGGCGGTATGACCATTTGCCTGTTATAAAGCAGGGCAGTATCTCATTGATTGCTCCATTCCCAGGCCTGTGTTTGGTAATGCACATAGTAGGTATGCACTTGACCTTTGTTAAATAGGAAAGGGCATACGTGCATGAATTCATGACTGAGTGGATGAATGAGCGGACTTCATTGAAGAGTTTCTGAGGGACAGCTAATGGCATTAATTGCTTTTGGGGGGGTAGCAGAGGTTTTTATTAGCACTCATGATTGCATGCTGGATAATGAGAAGTAAATATGCCTAATTGAGTGTGTACGGGGAATGAGGTTAATGTTTGGAGGGCTGCACAGTATTCTGGGTTAAACACTGATGTACAGGGACCCTAACCAGTTCTCTCCTTGTGTCTAATTGCTGAGTTCATCCCCCTCGTTAAAATCTGGTGGCGAGAGTGGGATTTTACAGTGCTTCTGGGAGTTGCAGGAGAAATAGGAGGGAAGAAGGAATAGCAGGCACCAGCAGAATTTTTTCTTGAGAGGATGAGGGCAGAAAAGGGGTATATTGGCAGGTGAGTAAATGGGGGCCAACATAAGAAGAATTCTGCCTGAGAGTTTTACCAGCTCTCAGGCTAGCAGGTACCTTTTGCTTTGAACTTGTTCTCCTTGGAGGGAGGACACCACCTCTGCAGAAGGAGCCAGGGGTGGAGGCGGTATGACTGTGACCCTCCAGGAGGCCCAAGCATTCAGAGCCGTGGACTTGGACCAGTCCTCCATGTGTATATTGTTCATGGAAGGAAATTACCTTCTTGAGTTATAGACCCAATAGAATTGAACAAGTTAAATTTACTATCCAACATTCATTCATTCAGCAAATATTCACTGACCACCTGTCATGTTCTAGGCACTGTTTTTATATTTCCAAATATAGGATCACTAGGTGAAAGGTTATGAAAATTTTTTGAGACTTCCAGTCCATATTCCTAGGTCGATACATATTTCCAGAAAATTGTAGCAGTCTGTATTGCCACAGGCAGCAAAGGTACTGTTTTCCTCATACCTTGATCAGTATGGGGCTATTTTCATTTCTTTATGTTTTGATAAATTCCTCATAGGTTGAAACTGTTACTACCCTGCTTTTCATTTGCATAGTAACAAGGTTGGGCATTCTCCAGATCTTCAGCTGTTTTTAAGACGATTGTTGTTAAAGCCCTTGGAGAATACAGTAGTGTTAGCCACGTGGGTGGGTGGGTGGTGCGGGTAGAAAGTGGGTGGGGGGGTGGAATGCAGAGTTCGGGAGTGTGGAGAACGTGTGGAACGTGTTTGTAGGTTGGGGTTTGGAGCATGAGGGAGGATGGAGAGGGGGTTCTCAATCATGGTTTCACTCAGCCGGCTAAGTGTTTGTTGGCAGTAGCTGCCTTTTGGGGAGGGGAACGTGAGGAGAAAGAGGATGGGGAATGATGTTTTATGTAGCCAGGTTTGTAACCTACTGAGTGATTAAACTGTGTCCATGGACAGCTTTAATAAAAAGGAAAACCGAAAAGTAGCTAGACAAGGTGATGTGAAAGAACCTGCCCGAGTGTAGAGGTATCTGTTTGGGTGTGGTGGGTTTAGGGAAGGGGAGTATGAGCGGAAGAGGCAGGGCCTGGGAGGACCCCCTCAGAGTAAGACTAATTCAAGCCTAGTTTAGGACTAACAGCTGTTAACAGCTGTTAACACAATTCCATAGAACCCCCTGGGTGCTTTTGAAAAGCCCAGTGTTCTAAAGGACAGTCTTTTCAACAGTCGCAGGTACAACTGGCCCACATGGGAAAAAGTACACCTCCGCTTCTGTCCCTACCTCACACCGTACATAAAAATAAACTCAAATAGCCAAACATAAAAGGGAAAGCTAGAAAAGATCTAAAAGAAAGCATAGGAGAAAATTTTCAAGATTTGAAGGTAGGCAAAGATTTTTTCTGTTTTGGACAAGACCCAAAAAACACTAACTATAAATGGAGCTTCATTGAATTTAAACCTGTATTGTTAAAAGACACCATTAAGAAACTGGAAAGGCAAGCCACAGATAAGGGAAAAATATTTACAACACTTACGTCTGACACAGGACCCATATCAAGAATATATAAAGAACTCTTACATCTTACAACTCAATAGTAAGAAGCCCAGCAACCCAATAAAAAATATAAGCAAGAGATTTTAAAAAGACACTTCTCTAAAGACATATAAATGGCCAATAAACACATAAAAGTATGCTTTCAGCATCAGTCCTTAGGGCAACACAAATTAAAACTACAGGGAGGTGCCACTGCACACCCACTATAATGGCTATAATGAAAAAGATGAACAGTGCCCGTAGTTGGCAAGGATGTGGAGGAACTGGAACTCTAATACAGCAGTGGTGAGAATGTAGATCAGAACCAACGTTGTGGGAAATAATTTGCCAGTTTCTTGTAAAATTCAGTATATAGTTGCCATACAACCCAGCAATTCCATTGCTGGATAGTTTTACCTACGAGAGATGCAAACAGATGCTCATATAAAGACTTATACATGCATGTTCATTAAAGCTATTCATAATAATCCCCAACTAGAGGGGTGCGTTTGCCCCTTGATTTTGGCTCAGGTTGTGAACTCAGGGCTCTGGGAACAAGCCCTGCATCAGGCCCCATGCTTAGTGGGGAGTCTACTTGAGAGTCCTTTGTCTCTCTCTCCTTCTGCCCCCTCCCCCTCATGTGCGTGTGCTTTCTCTCTCTCTCTCTCTCAAATAAATCTATTTTTTAAAATTCCAAACTAGAAACAACTTAAAAGTTTATCAAAAAGTGAATTATGGCAAGTTCACACAATAGAATATTATCCAATGAGGTGCCTGGGTGGCTCAGTCGGTTGAGCATCTGCCTTCAGGTCATGATCTCAGGGTCTTGGGATCTAGCCAACATCGGGGCTCCCTGCCAAGCAGGGAGCCTGATTCTCCCTCTTCTCCCTGCTTGTGCTCTCTGTCACTATCTCTGTCTCTCTCTCTCTCTCAAATAAATAAAATCTTAAAAAATATATATTTATTCAGCAATACCAAGAAATAGGTCACTGATAAAAACAACATAAATGAGGGGCACCTGGGTGGCTAACTCATTAGGCATCTGCCTTTGGCTTGGGTCATGATCCCAGGGTCCTCGGATAGAGCCCCACATCAGGCTCCCTGCTTGGTGTGATGCCGGCTTCTCCCTCTCCCACTCCCCCTGCTTGTGTTCCCTCTCTCGCTGTCTCTCTCTCTCTCTCAAATAAATAAATAACATCTTAAAAAAAAACAAACCATAAATGAGTCTCAAAAGCCTTAGGCCAAGCATGAGAAGTAAGGCCCAGAGAGCACACACTGTATGGGTCCATTGATACCAAGTTCTAAACAGGCAGAAGCGGAGGGAGGAGGTGGATGGGGGCTACTGGGAAAAAGAGTACAGAGATTGTCAGGGCAAAGGGAATGTCTTACACATTGATTCAAGCAGTGGTTTATGATGTACACGTTTGTCAAAACATATTGAACTATATACACTTCAAATGCCTGCACTTCATTGTATTTAAATTATGCCCTAGTGAAGTTGATTGAAGCCGTGTACTGATGGCCTC
The DNA here is from genome assembly GCA_003697995.1 of Taxidea taxus jeffersonii. NCBI lineage: Eukaryota > Metazoa > Chordata > Mammalia > Carnivora > Mustelidae > Taxidea > Taxidea taxus. Next base: position 16,067 of record RCUC01122892.1, read on the forward strand.
TTCATACTGTAGACCAATTAAATGGAAATCTCTGGGGTAATCCCAATGTGCAGCTAGGTTGAAACCAGTATTCTGATGTGGGGTTGTGTGTTGTTTGTCTGTGTGTGCATTCATCTATCTGTGTCGGTTTCTACCGCAAGAGAGCCTGGGCCACCAAAAATGGTAGCCAAGCCAGCCTTCAATGGAGGCTCTCCTGTTTGTTTGTATTCCAAGGAGTAGAGTCTCGGCCACAGGGCGGGCACTGGAGGGAGGGTTCATCTGGGGGGGCCTCTAGCTGGTTGTCCAGGGCCCAGCGTTTCAGCGAGCACTCTGGTGGGTGATCCCCGCTGGAGATCAGCATCACACCAGCCAGCCTTGCCTGCCGGCCTCAGTGACCACTCAGCCCATCTGTGTTGGCACCTCTTAGAGAGTGGTTTTCACCTTTGGTGACGCATTGGAATTATTTGACAAGCTTTGCAAATCGCCGTTGACTCATTCCCACCCCCCAGAGATTCTGATCTAAAACCTGGGCATCGGGAGTGTGAAAATATCTCGGAATGATTCTCATGTCGCAGTCAGGGCTTCTCAGGCACGTCTGCATATCAGAGTCACCTGGGGAAGCTTTTCCAACTCTCAATGCCTGGGTCCCACTCCAAGAAATTCCCATGTAAGTGTTCTGGGGCAGAGTTCTGGCTCTTTTGTGTTTTTGGTTTTTGTAGCTCCTTGGCTGAGTCTACTACACTGCCAGGACCCAAAATTACTGGATGAAGTATGAACATTTTTTTTAAGCAGTTTTGCGGAGAATCTGGGGGAAGAGCTTTCATAGGCTGTTCATGAGAATAAAAATCGGTACATTTTGGAAGGTAATTTGGTTATATCTTCCCTCTAATAAGAAATATATCCTACAGAATTAGTTCATAGAACAAGTTCATAAAATTATCTTAAAAATCGTAAAATAGTTCATAGAACAAATTCATAAAATTATGTTTTTAACAGTCGTCACTACAGTATTGATTGTGGTATCAAAAGAACTAAAAACGGGGATGCCTGGGTGGCTCAGTTGGTTAAGCAGCTGCCTTCGGCTCAGGTTATGATCCCAGCGTCCTGGGA
>RCUC01122894.1:0-38530 GCA_003697995.1 Taxidea taxus jeffersonii
CCTTATATCCTTTCTTTAAGCTTTTCTATTCTTTAGAAAACCAACGAAGGGGCTTCTGTGACTTACATTATCCTGGTTTTTAGCAAAAACGTGTATTCTCCAGAAAGATTGCACTCCGCACCATACAGATCCCATAAACCTCTGCTGAGTCAGATGGTGCTGGGCTTGCCAGTCCCACTCAGATGTGATGATGGATGTGCACAGAGTTCTGCCTGTGTGCTTCTAGCACTCCCTGCTTGGCTAGCTCATCCACAAACTGATGAGCATCTCTTCCTAGATCCTTCGAAGAACTGTACAGCTGTTCTCTCAGTAATGGAAGGAGTTTGTGCAGGAGATTGGGGAAGTTGGGGCAGATATTTTAACATGATTGTCATTTGGAGAGAAACTTCCCCTAGACTTTCAGCAATTGCTCAAAACCTAGTTCAGTCATTGGTAATTGTCACTGTCACATCGTTCTTACACTGGTCCGCTGTCAAGGATAAATTAAGAAGAGAGCTCTGGGAGGCAAAGCACAGCTTCATTTGTCCTGTAAGCTTTAAAAGTGACTTTTAACACATAGTATATCTTAATTGAAAGCCAAATAGAATCAGTTGTGTATCGAATTTCTTTCCTTTCACATTCATCCTATGAAGCTATTCTTAGAGGAAAAATGAGTAGGGAGTAGGTCTACGTCTTCTCACTGGCCATCTTAATGGCGTTTGAAAGGGGGGTCTGACAGTTTGTGCAACTCTTTCTTCTACAACTCTAACTGAAAATCAGTCATTTTTCATTTACTTGTCTCCTATACAATCACAGAAATCCCGATTTCTTCTCTCTAAGGAATCAATATGTTCTCAGTGGAGTGCAGGAATTTGGGGGTATTTTGATGACTTACAATAAAAAGCATATTTAAAAATCATTGCAAACACTGTAAAAATCCTCTTTATTTGGTTTATTTTGAAAACATGAAGGTCAAGGATGGGTACAATACCGTATGTGTACCCTAGGCAGGTATATTAGGTCTCCTGATTATTTTTGTGAGGTTGATTAATAACTGAAAATTTTTATTTACTTAATAAATTTTTCATTATTTACAATAATGAAATAATTATAATTTCATTTATAATATAATGAAATATAATAATTTCATTATTCTCTAACTGAAAATTTTTCATTATTTTAAAGTTTTAAAAATAAAAACATTACATAGTTAGTTTTATTATTCATCTACCGAGAATTCACTGAGCGCCTATAATTGCCAGACTTTAAGCTGGTCCGAGAAATACACGGGTGAATAGAAAGTAGTGTCTTCCTCAAGGCCAGTGACTTAGTGACAGAAATGTATATTAGACATTATTGAAGCATTTGCTATGAGAACATAACCCAATCAAGGAGTTTCAAAAATCAGAGAAGTTTCTTTTACTTTCACAATTTCTTGGTGTTACTTCACTTTGACCAATAGCTACTTTTTGACCTTACTTTTTTCAAATAGATCAAATTATCTACATTAGTGCGATGAGGTCCTGGTCTCAACAGTACCAGAAAATCTCATCCTGTGCAAAGCATAGTGAAAATAATGCTGGTCTAATGGCTCTTCACTTCATCTTTCTATGCTCAGTTGTTCACCTATAAGACAGGGATGATATTTTCTAATTCCCAAAGTTGTTATACAGATCAAATAAGATATAATGTAAAAACATTACAAATGCTATGTAGTATAAAAAAGGTTTTAATTTGACTATTAGCCAATATTGTAAAATCTTAGAAAAAAAATAATGTGGTTTGTAAAATTTTATCACTGGAGAAAATAGTTTTGAATGTCATCCTGATTTTCCTTTTACAAGAACAATAAAGATGGAGTGCTTAGGAGTATGAATTAGAGAAATTTAGCACTAACATCACAGTTCAAAAACATCTGGCTATACATTTTACCATTTTCCTCTATATGGAAAAATTGCCCAATTTTTATGCACGTCTACAGTTTGCATTCGGGTGCAAGGAATTATTCTTCCAGTATTTCAAGCTTATCATAATGAAAGCTTTATGATATTGAGGAAGGAACACTGGACTAAGAATTAAATTAAAAAACCTAGTTTAGAGCTCCTCGTCCGCAATTATTTGTGTTATTCTGCTTGTTTCGGTTTACTCTTCTGGAGAAAATAGGGATAATAATTACCATTCTATTTACTTCATTAACTAGTGGGGAAGAATAATTGAGTGAAGCCTGAAATGCCACAGAGATATAAGGGGTTATATCTGGAATTCCAATAACAGGGCATCTATTGCACTGAGAGAGTTAAAACTGTGGTAAAGGCAACTTTCCTGGAATGTGGAATTATTCTAATAAAGATGCCCTGGCATTTCCTTTATGTGAGTTATTTGTGCAGAAATCATAGCCATGATTTTCATTGCCTTTTCATGAGTCCTGGGAGGCAAGAGCCTCTGTGAGAACCTTATAGGTATGTCTGCCTCAGGACAGAACTACTGCCAAAGAGACTAGTGTTTAACCATCTACCTGGGAATATTCCAGCTAAACAGTACTCTATTTTTTTAATGTTATTTGTTTTAAATGAATTAAATGTGAACACGGCACATGCGTATGCTCCGGTGGGAGAAAAATGGACTTTTCCCATAATGTCAGAAGATGTGGAATCTTGGTATTTGGACACATTTACACAGCAGTATTTTATGAGGGATCAGAAAAAGATGAAACTAGAAAGGATTATATATATAGCTATACCTATATTCCTTGGTGTAAAATAATTACATAATGTATGGTAAGAGAAGCTTTAGAGTCCGTATGATAACAATGCAACAGATACGATTTCACAGAGGGATAATGCTTTGAATGGCTTGTCCCTATGAAATGTAAACCAGAACAATTTTTCTTCTCAAAGCAGGTGATGGATCCTCAACAATTCCATGGATCTCCATCACAGGAAAGCAAACTACCTTCTCGTCCTGTCTCTTACAGAACCTCCTTTTAAATTGTTGATTGCACATAGTTGAGATAATTGGATGAAGTTATTGATTTTTTTATTGTTGGACTTGTTCTCTGTATCCACCATCCCCAGAAGAGTGTTGGGTACTTAGGAGGAATTCCTTTATTACTTCTTTTTTTTTTTTAATATTCTATTTATTTATTTGACAGACAGAGATCACAAGTAGGCAGAGAGAGAGGAGGAGGAGGAAACAGGCTCCCTGCCAAGCAGAGAGCCCGATACAGGACTCCATCCCAGGACCCTGAGATCATGACCTGAGCTGAAGGCAGAGGCCTAACCCACTGAGCCACCCAGGCACCCCCCCTTTATTACTTCTTGAAGGACCAAATGAAGAAATGAATATATAAAAAATAACACAGTGTCGATCTCACCTATGGCAAATTTAACAGCTTTCCTATAACAAGATTTATTTGTGTATACAGCTCTCCTATTTGTTGTACAGTTTTTGAGGGAAGAGATGGCAGTTTATTTATCTTCCTATTGTTACACAATTCTTAGTGCCTTGTACTTGGTAAAACTTCAATAAATGCTTGTTGGATATACGAATATAAATACATTTATTTAAATATAATTTGGATATTCCTCTTGGCATATCAACCTATAAATGAGTGATGAAATGTAAAAAAACACATCCGTTAATGACTCTTTTTTAAAAAGCTATTCTCCATGTGAAATTCAACGACTCATATTATTATTTAATGTATTTTGAAACTATAGATGTCTTTTTTCATGAATGGAATGCTTTTCATAGATACTCAAGTTCTAAACATATTGATTTAAAATAATTGATTGAGTTTATTGGATAGGTTAGTAATTTTTGAGAAAAAAAACAATTTAGGAGTAGATAACTTGAGAAGAAGCTTTAATGACTGATAGTGAAAATGCTAGCCTAAGGCATAGCTGGGAGCTATGTGTAGCATGTTCTGATTTTCTGTATCTCCTCAGATTTCACCAACAGTCTAATTTCAATTTTGCATGTACCCACACTATCATTTGGAAGTTATTGAGCATGACAGACTTTGTTGAAATGAACGGTCTCAAACAACATCCAAACATTTCTTTCGCTCTGTGTATCTATCAGCTTAAATCTTAATCTTTTTCTTTTTATAGTCATGTTATTCAGCAGGGTCCTGGCCACACTTTTTCCTATGGTGTAGTCTCCAATTGCTAATATAAGATAGTTTTAAGAGCATATACAATTCTTAGTTTGATGGTAGTGTTTTCCCTTCGTGATGCTATGACATAGGACAGTTGAGGGAAAGACCAACATAATCCCAAATATATTAAATGACTACACAGTGGAAGAAACTATGTTTTCTTTCTTAAGGGCTCCATAAGGAAATTGTGAAATATTAAGAGTAAGGATAAAAGCTTTATTGAATAACAGGAAGCTTTATGTAGGGAGTGGGGAAAAAAGTACTTTTAAATCAGAGAATTAAAAAAACAAATGTAGTGTGTGAATGTGTGTGTATATCCCTGATGGGGACAAAGAAGAAGCAAAAAAAAAGGTGATTAAGAAATAGTCTTGGGGCGCCTAGGGGGCTCAGTCAGTTAAGTGTCTGCCTTCCGTTCAGGTCATGATCTCAGGGTCCTGGGATGGAGCCCTGCATTGGGTTCCCTGCTTCTCCTTTCCACCACTCCCCCTACCCTCTCCCTGTGTGCTTCTGACCCTGACTCGTTCTCTAGGTTGCTCTCTCTGTCTCTCTCTCATTCTTTCTCAAATAAATAAATAAAATCTTTAAAAAAAAAAGAAATGGTCTTAATTGCTTTATAATTTAAAAAATGTGTTGTAAATTAAATGTAAGTGATTCAATTTAAGAACTTGGTCAACACTCAGCTTCTTATCAAAAAAAAAAAAAAGGAAAAAAGTAGGATGAAAGGTTTAAAAATTAGAAAAATGTGGTAAAATAGGTACAGGCCCTTTCGGTAAACAAACAAGAAAATTTTGTTCCAGTCTTTCATACAAAGCCCAGTAGTTAAACAAAGGGTATTTTTTCTCTTACTGCCTCTCCTTTGGTCACTTCTTTATTTTTTTTAACCTAGGAGATGGTAGATTTTACTGTTTTCTTTGGAGAACTTGAAATATGAGTATTATATGCGGTAAAAGATGATAAATTACCTTGTTAAGTGATCTTCTTTTTGATAAATTTACTCAAGTTGGTAAGTAAACAGTGAGTCATTTTTTTTTCTTTTGAAGCCATTGTGATATCCAAGACCTCAAGAAGCCCAATATCATATAGTAATCAATTTCAAAAATGGTGAGAGACACTATCAGGCAGTTTGACCCATCAAGACTGCCAAAATGATATGGTTTCTTGGCTTTATTCCAACTCTCTTAAGTGTGTTTTTCTTCAAACTAAAAAAAAAAAGTTCAGAAACCCTGTGTATATTGCCTTCTGACTCATACATTAACTCTATAGCTGGACTATTGTTTTCTTCCACACTGATCCCGTATTTTCTATGTGACATAAATAAAGTAAATGTTGAATAAATATGAGGTAAATATTTCATCCATGATTTTTCACTGTTTTGTTATACCAGTTTTGTTTTCGGTTTCTTTAATCTTCCATTCATCAAGAAATCTGGTTTCTTTGCTTTTGTTTTAAACCTTCCTCAATCCTACAATTTCTTCTCAAAAGAGCAGCCATAGGGATCCTTAAAACTTTGGAGGGACCATATCACTCCTGAGCTAAAAACCCCCAACAGTTTCCCATAGATAGTCTGCAAGAACCTATGTTAGTCAATAGAATTTTAGTATTGATATATAGAATTAATTGAGGCTTGTATTTTTGGGTGCTACACGATCCATTTCTGAAATAATAATATATGCTTAAAAAATGTGTATCTCTAATTGTTGGGTACATGGTTCTACATATATGTATTAGATCAAGATTGTTGATTGTATTATTTACATCTACATCCTTACTAATAGTCTCTGTGTTTGGTCTATCCATTTCAGATAGAAGTACTTGGAAATCTCTTAAAGTGTTATAGGTTTTTCAATTTCTCCTTGTTTTGTCAGATTTTTGCCTTAAAGAGGTTGAGGCTATATTTTTAGATACATTTACACTGATGGCTGTTATAACTTATTAGACCATTTTTTTCTCTTATTAATGAATAATGTCATATTTTCTCCCCATTAATTATATTTTATTAATATCCTTATCAAAGCATTATTTTGATAAATATTTACCTTCCTCCCCATCATTTTATTTTAACATGTCTGTTTATTGTGTTTTAAATTTGTCTTTGGTAAGTACAGTGAGGTAATCCAATCTCAGAATCTCTATTTCAGTAAGTTAAGTTTAATTTATTTTCACTGATTGTAATTGCTAATGTGGTTAAGTATAATTCTATCATCTTGGACTGGTTTTCCTGGATTTTTATTGATTGTTGCTGTTTTCTTCTTTTTACCTCTCTTTCTTTTTGTAACTTGGTCTCCTCCACCCCATTTATGATTTTGAAACTTAAACAGCCTATTTATATATTCTGTATCTACTTAAATATTTAACTGAACAATGTCTAAAATTACTGAACATCTTGATCTTCCTACTGATTTTATTACTTTGTTTATTCACATAAACATTTTAATGCTTATTTTAAAGTCATTTTCAGATTGCCCTACTATATTGAGTATGAGATTTCTTGTTTTTGAATCTATTGACTTGCTCATGGTATGTTTTCCCTTATTATTTAAAAATTTAAAATGTGTATTCTTTTTATGTTAACTCTACTGAAATTAAAACTAAAATTAAAAATTAAAAAATAAAGTACTTTTTAGAACAAACTTGAAAAATAAAATTGTGTATACTTTACTGAAAATCGTTAACCTGTGAGAATCTTGTGCATGACTTATGTTGTAGAAGCAGCAATCTCCTCCCAGGATTATTTCTGTCCTATCTCTACAGGATTAATTGGTTTTTGACCCAATTCTGTTCTTTGCTTCTTGACACATTCTGTACCTTATAAATAAGTGTGAATCTGAGTTCTACAATCTTTGGAAAGGGTGGATATTCTTTTTAAACTCATGGCCCAGAGTATGTGGTTACACCTGTGTTAAATTTCCAGGCCAGTGTGCATATTTGTTTTTTCGAGTTCACTAACTCTAATTCTCTTTTCTTACATGAGACAGCTCCTTTTGGTTTTTGTATTTGTGGGTAAACTTTGGTTTCAAAGTTCTGGCTTCTTGTACAAGATCTGCAGTGTCAGTTCTCATCCTTACTTACTCATGAAAACCCATCTCTACTTGTACATGTGTTCCTGAAACCCTGTGTACTTAACTTTATGTAGTTTGGAATGCGTATGTGCCTCTATCTATCTATCTATCTATTTATCATGTCTATTGATAATTGTTAGAATTTTGTATCTATAAATACCAAGAGACCTTTTTGTGTTTTATGGTATTTTGTTAGCACAATTATAAATCCTGATTTCCTTTTCTGGTTTCAGATGAACACATTTTATTCATCATTATTTACATTTAAACATTTTTTCTATCTATAGCTCATTTAATTTTTTAAGGTAAAATATTATAATTTTTGTTTCTAATTTTATTTGACTATATTTACAGAAGATATTGATGCTTATTGATATAATTGGTTTTTAAATCTTTTTTTTAATGGTTTCATGTCACTAGGTATGTCTTTTATTTATTTATTTTAAAGATTTATTTATTTATTTATCCAAGAGAGAGAGGGAGAGATAATGAGCAGGTGGGAAGGGGGAAGGTGTGGAGGAGGAAGCAGACACCTTGCTGAGCAGGGAGCCTAATGTGGATCTTGATCTCGAACCCTGGGATTATGACCTGGGCCAAAGGCAGATGCTTAACTGACTGAGCCACCCAGGTGCCCTCTTTTATTTTTATATTTTTTAAAGATTTTATTTATTTGTCAGAGAGAGAGCACAAGCAAGGGGAGAGGCAGTCGGAGAGAGAAGCAGGCCCCCTGCTGAGCAAGGAGCCTGATGTAGCACTCAATCCCAGGGCCCTGTGATCATGACCTGAGACAAAGGCAGATCCTTAACTGATGAGCCACTCTAGTGTCCCTGTTTTTAAATCTATAGCCACATGAATTCTGGTGAGTGTCAGGTGTTCAGGAAGAGACAACTGACATGCACATGTGTACACACACACACACATAGGCACACAGGGCATAAGGGTAAACAAAGCTTTTGACTAAATTAGATAAAGATGCAAATTCTTATTGAACATTATAGGTTCACACAGAGCAGGAATTCATGGGATCAATCTCACCTGAGCTTTCCTTGAGCAAAGAGCAAAGACAGGGACTTATAAATGCCAGATCCAAGGTGCTCCATTCTCATCTCTTTATACTCACCATTTGGTGCACCTTACACTAAAACCAGGTGTGTCTATTTCAGGGAAGATTTACAAACATTGGATTCTCCTGGATCTTGCCCCAGGCTCAGTGTTAGCAAGGCCACATGACCCCTTGAGAAGCCATAAGACTCTATACACAGGTGTTTTGAATAGTTTCTCAGCCTTCAGCTTGCCACTGTCTTGGAAAGCCTGTTTCTCCACAGATCACTGCTAATTCTGATTTTCTAACGATTTTATCTGGATAGTTCTGACAATGAATATCCTTCAGTAGGATTCAATCAGCAATGCTTATTGAGCACTGACCATCTGCCAGGCAGAATGTGGGTGCTGGGGAAGTAAAGGAATCAGTCATTGTTACTGTCTCAGGTGGAGCCCACCGTCTGGTGAGTTTGTGTGATTGTGTGTTTTTCTTTTTTGATTATTATCATTGTTGCTATTGTTGTACTTGTTATTACTATTATTAGTGTTTTACAAATAGTACTGTAGTACCTGCTTTGATAAAAAAGTGAAATCTCCATAAAGACTGGTAGTTGATCAACTATTCTGCGATGATTAGGTTATACTCAACTCATAATGCTCAGTTTGGGGCATTAGACATTCAGAGTAAAAAGACTCATCCTTTATTTCCGTCAATGTGAATGTGGTGTTAACTATGGCTCTGGTACATTTACTAGATTGTCGCAGACTCCCAATGGCTAATAGGAGGGATCAGGCCCCTCCACTGTTTATTATTCACCAAATACCAATGCCTATGGCTGGCTCAAGTTGTGTTTACACAAAAGGATGCTAAAGCTACCATTGTAAACTAGAGAAGGCCCTTCACATTTGTTTCTGGTCAAATCTAAATGTGAATCGTCTTTAATTTATTTATTTACCAAAGAATAAATTATAGCTTTTCACACTGAGAATAAACTCTTTCCATCTGTATCTTCTCAAAATTGTGTTGTGCCATGCATGGGGCTTTTGTGAGCCACAGATAGAGTCACATTTCTTTCTACTAACTGAAACAAGCTTGTAGAAAGTTAACCATCAGAAAAATATTTGTTATGGGTTCTACAAATGGAAAATATGAACATGAAATTAGTTTTCCTTTTTATTGAAAATATGATCTATCTGTAGAATGGTAGGACACCAATATAAAAATGATTTTGGTGCATGATAAATTCATAGCTCGCTACATCAATTTGGGGGAAGAGGGGATAAAAAATTGGAACTCTGGCTTGTTATCAAATTTAAATCATTACCAGACAAGATCATGCTAAAGCCCAAGTACTGTGGTTTGAAACTATCTGAATCTATTCCAAATTACCCTTGGAAAACATCAGACAGGTTTAGATTCATTGAGCTTGTATAAGAAATTACTCTTTGCTTGTACTAGCTCCATCTGTTCTAAGCTGCAATGAACATGTCCCCCCTTGTGTCTGCAACCCTAGGAAAGGTGTCTCACAGGTGCATGTTGGGCCACTTGCTGGTAAAGGGTCACTGAAATTCCTTTCCAACTCTAATTTTAGTCAGGCTCCTTTTTAGAGAATTGAAGAGAGCATCAGAATAGAAAGGCTAGAATGCTTTATCCCTTCATGTCAAAGGAACTTTTATTCATATTTCCCCCCTCATTCCCCTGACATATTTAAACTTGGATAGACCATTTTATACTTTGGTTCAAGGTTAACTGCAAAACATCTCTGGACACACCTTGCTTAAGTCCTGTTGGACATGTGATTTCAGTGAGTTAATGTTTATGCCAGCCCTAGTGAAGAAGTTGAAGAGAGGGTTTTTTTGGCACACTGGCCAGAAGATATAAAGTCTGAGATATTCCAGCACTTTTTCAAATCATCTCTTTCAATGAAAACTATTCATAGTTTCATCCTTTCACTCTTTGCTATCTCTTCTCCTCCCCACCAGCACCTTCCAAGAGAAATTTGCATAGTTTACAAAGTGTAGAAATACACATTTTTAATCATGACATATTCAGAAGCCTTTGATTTACAAATAGTACTTGGCATGTATTGAGTGCTTAGGCCACAATGGGATATTACTGACATAGTGGAAACTTTAAAAATAATGTACATTTTTCCTCAAAATCATCTTCTGCTTTGCAAATGCAATGCTGCCTTACAAAAAATTAGGAATGCCTTTAAATAGTTTTGTTTTTCCTTATGAGGAGACACAAATATACATATTTTCTGTTTACTATGTGCTTACATATCTCACATTAGAGTTTATTTTCTAGTAAGCATTTATATTGATGTATAAACTAAGCAAAATAGGACAAAACTTTCCCAGTCTTAGAATCTCTTTCCCTTTGTTTTCTTCACTTTATTTTTATTTCCTCATTTGTTCCCATTTCTCTCTCCCTATAGTGACACAGGGCTTTCCAGAACATAAGAAGCAGTTCCCAGCTCCCTTTCCAGATGAGTATGGGCATGTGGAAGTCATATGTTCTATGGTGGATGCTAGGATATCTTTTGGAGATAGGAACATAGTCTTTGTCTTTGTCTCTTCTCTCATTTTGCTGCCTTACAGCATGGGTATAGGCCATCTTGGAGCCTAAGCATGAGGCTACCCTTAGGAGTGTTAGAGCAATGCCTGGAGAAACCCCAGAGAAACCCCAGAAACCCCAGAGAAATCCCAGAAACTGCAATTCACATTGTGGCTCCTATGAATAGTATCCCTTGGAACTGGGTTAGGTAGCAGCTTTAGAACCTGGGTTCCTGAGGGCTTCATGTGGTAGTGTCATTATACCAGTGCCTTTATCCCCAGAATTCATATATGTGGGGAACAGACTTCTTGTGATGGCCATTGTGAATTCAGAATGTAGTATTAACTGTAGTTGAAGCTAATATTGTTACATATGCTCTTTATCTGAAATAAGTTTATAGTCCAGGTGGAAAATGAATATGCATACTTATGAAGATATAAAACAACTGACAGATTATGTGACAACAGGTATAAATATAAAACTGAATTGTCACATATTAGTGGAGGTTATCAGGTCTTCCACATCTTAGGAAATAGACATAAGGTGAGAATTTCATAACAAATGACCTAAAGACAAAAATTAAAATATGTTGATGATGGAGAGCTAATGAAGACACTGGAGCAAAAGAAGAGAATTAGATAATAATGAAATATGAAGTGGGTGATACATGAGAAACTGAGATACAGATATGGGACAGGGGACTGGCTATAATGTGAAAGTGTGTAGGATTGGGATTTTACGTGGTCAGATCGTGAGTTGATTTTTGACTTACATTTCAAGAGTTATTAATGTGTATGTGTTTTTATATAAGTTATATATAAAGTTATACATACATATGTGTATGTATTATATGTATATGTGTATATATATATAATGTAACTTCTTTTATCAATTTAAATAACCAGTTTATAAATGATAGTGATTTTGTCCTTTATTATTTTATAATTTCCCCAAATGGCCTTGTATTTTATATTAAGTAGAGTAGTAAGAAAAAAATATACAAATTCTCTTAAAATAAGTCCTCATCTTTTTAAGAGAAATTCCAGGCTCATACAGGTTGTGAAGAATTTGAACCATTTACTTTGAGTCTTCAAAGAGATTTAATTTCAAGAGATTGTATAATTTCCCAAAGCAGTTCATTAACACATTTAAAATTTTTCACTGTTGGGAAAGTCTTCCATGCATTTAAGTTAAATCATGTCGTTTTGGCAAATTTTTCTTGATTGTCCCGCAATACAGATTTAAAGTTTCATGTCCTATGCAAAGAACAATCATTTTAAAAGGAAATTCAGTTGCATGATAATAAAAGTAACATCTTTATAGAGTTTTAAATATGATAGTATGCTACAATATATATATATTTCATTTCATTTTCACAACTATCTGTAACAGCAGTATTCTTATTATCCCAACTAATAGTTTAATATCACCTCTCCTGGAAATTACCAAATTAAGAAGTGAAACTCATCTCTTATAATATCAAATCCAGGAACTCTGGGTGAGAATCTAGGTTTTATGATGTGTGCATAATTTAGTATGCAATTTCAGGGGCCCTCCTAATGAAAAATAACATAACACTAAAAATACAAACTTGGATTTAAATGTGAGTGATTATTTAGAGTAAGGAAAGAAATAGAAAGTAGTAAACATTTTAAAAAGGTAGCAAACATAGCATTTGCAAATTCACATAATTAACTGCCTGATGTGTTTCTGTAATGCTTTTTATCCTGAATTTTGTTGGAGGAAATATACGGCATACTCTTTATATATCAATGATTTTGTAATTTCTTTACATAGAACAATAATCCAATCTATCTTCTGGAATAGTTGATGGAAATCTCTGGGACTTTTTTATTGATGGATCTGAAAACTTTCAGCTTCATAAATCATTTTAACAATGTGAAATACATTTTTGGCTTATTCTCAAATTTGGGAAGAGAATCAACTTTCTTTCATGTATGGACTATAAGATTTCATGGTATTTCAAAGTTAATTATGCAATAAGTCATCTTTTTTTAAAAGATTTTATTTATTTAACAGGGAGAGAAAGAGAGATCACAAGTAGGTAGAGAGGCAGGCAGAGAGAGAAGGGGAAGCAGGCTCCCTGCTGAGCAGAGAGTGGGATGTGGGACTCGATCCCAGGACCCTGAGATCATGACCTGAGCTGAAGGCAGAGTCTTAACCCACTGAGCCACCAAGGCACACCCCTTTTTGTTCTCTTATATTAGCAACTAACTAATGATAGCCATTGTGATATGATATTACAGCAAATTAATGCTGTAAATGATATCACAGCAAAATTAGTGCTTGTTTTAAAGTACATAAGAGAAATAAGTAAATAAGTAAATTTAAAATTTAAATTTTAAGGAAATTTAAGTAAAATAAGTAAATAAATAAGTAAATAAAGTAAATAAGAGAAAAAAAGAAAAAATGAATAAGAGACAAAGTCAAATATTTCTAATGCTGTGTTGAATGGTATTACAAATATTGTTTTTTCTATACTTTTATACCCAGTACTCCTACATAGACAGAAGTTGAGCTAACATAACTTGTGTCAAGTTAAGAAAAATTGTCTTTACCAATGTATTTTTAGATTCATTTACTTTGTTAATTGGATTTTCAAATAATCTAAGAGCCTCGTCATTACTCCTTTTCAAAAATTTTTTTTCCTTTCAATGAATTATTGCTTGTAGTGTGTTCTAATTTTTTGTTATAATTTACTTCTCAATGCCAGAATAAATTCCATTGCTTCCTTTGCTCATTTTATCATTTTAGTTCATATTCTACTAATTTTAATCAGAAATTTAGTAGTTGCTTTCATTAATACATTTAGGAGGACTAAAAAAAATACCCTTCAATTGTGTCAAAATCAGGAGTCTCAAGCTGCATATAATGTAACCAAACACTGTGATACTACATGTGTTGCTTTATTAATGAATATGTGAGGAATTTTGTCACTGAACAATTGTTTCTTCCCATTGGCTTGTTGCATATGTAGAAATTTTTTGTGCCTTTTCATCTGGAAACTTCAGAGTTCATTAGGCCATGATAAGTCAGATATATTTAGACATGACCCAATATGTTGGCATGCAGAAAGTGAGTAATTTTACTCACAAACATACTATTTGAAGCAATGCTGTCAGGTTGTGTTCTACAAACAGAATTTCTGATAAAACGTGATGTATTTATGGTTTATACACAGCATTATTCAGTGTATTTCTTTCCTGATAAGAGAAAACTTACATATTGGCTAGGCATTGATGAGAAGCAAATTTTTCACTTATAACTTTACATGTTTGGTGATTGGAAAACTATCCAAAGATTAGTTTCTGGCTCCAGTCATTTGTTATTCATTTCTTTCTTTTTCTCTCTTCCTCTCTTTCTTCTCTCTCCTTTCCTCCCTTCCTTCCTCCCTCTCCTTCCCTTCTTACCTCCCTCCCTCCCTCCCTCTCTCTCTCTCTTTCTCTGCTCCACCCGTACTTCCAGCTATGCCTTCAAAGACATGCTCATATCATAGTACCACCTCTGGCTCTGTCATATGTTGGTAGGAAGACTTATGGGAGCCATTTATGGCTAGCAATAACTTAATTATACACAGAAATCACTGTAAATCCCAAAACTGTACTCTAGCAAATCTAAATTAAATGTTTTTCCAAATAATTTCCCCTTAGCTGGATCTCATAAATGTCCTTGGCAACTCTATTGTCACCCAAAATGAAAGGATGGAAATGGAAGGAAAGTTGGAGTAGGAGATAGATTTCTTAACAAAATTTGGCTAAAATATTTAACTTTAGAATATTATTAACCTTTGGGATCCTGGAAGGGTCTTATAAATGTGAGGAATGCTGAAGTTTTAACTGCTTTGCAGGAAACCTGCCTTAATGCAGTGCTACCATTTAAAGATGCAGATTTTTAGATCTAAAGTTGAAATGCTGGAACCTACATTGTTGGATAACAATGTAAAATCACACTTACGACAGATTATTTTTAAATCCAAATTTCATTTGTAATTCTCAACTGGGTGGCCATGCTTTATGGGTCTTATTCCTTCGGTTTCATTTCATCATGGTCTACATGACACCCACAATACTTTCTGATAGTTACCGGCCATGCTATGCTACTTTAACTCACTTAAAGTTTTAGTAACTTTTTTCTTTTTGCCTTATTAAGTGTACCAAGAAGGAACCCTTTGGCAGTTTTTTTCTTCTAGTCTCTTCTCAGTTCTTCTGAGGTTGGGTTATTTTGCAGTGTGCAAGCAAGCATGGTGAATGGCCTGCCTACAGTACAGATCTTTGTTGATAGGTCTGTAGTATTGAAGCCATCATATTTTTGTATTAGTATTCACTATGTTAAATGTGTCACATGTTTCACATCCATACATGTCCCCACTATATTCATGTTTTCCTTAAATCTAAAACAATGCAATATATTTTGTTAGCTATTTTCCAAAAGAACTAATGTTATGTTCTTGATAGAATGTCCTGGTCTGTTGTTTATTAGAGATACCAGTTGTATTTTTTTTCCTTAGGTAGTGAAACATATAAATAAAATATATATTTTCTTGACTTAACTTTTCATCTCAATATTTATAGTAAGTTGTACTTGACAAGAGTACCGCCAGCTTAAAAATTCTCCACATCAGGCTGGTACCATGACCCCAAATTTCATACATTTTTTTAATGCTGGAAATAAAAACCCATACTTTTTATTTGGGAATAGTTTATAATACTTAGTGATGATATATGATAAGAACTGGGTGTTTATATTATCTGTGTCAGGGTTCCCTTAGGTCTATAATTAACATGTTTGCCAAATGCTATACAATTTCTCTGATGAATGTACTCACCCTTTTAACTGAGTGACCCAAAGATATGTTGTATTTTAATCTCCACCTGACTTCTACATTCACTTTTCCCAAACATTTTATTTGACATTTATCACATTTAGTGCTCTCTCATTCTTTTCATCCTTCTTGTTTTATTGATGAATAATGAGAATGTTAACACTGCTTATCTTGACTCGGGCAAATGAAGAGTGACTTACCTAAGAGCCTCTAGCCTGAATCAACTGGATGATTTCTGTGTGTTTGCTTCCAGTTTTAAGCTATGATTGCTTACACCTAACAGTAGCTATAAAATACACATTTATAGGGAAGGCTCTAATCTCACAGTCAACGAAAGTAATCTTATTCTGTGATATGACTATAAATGAAATCACACCCCACAATGGCTAGTCTGATGCCCATGTAAAACCAAAAAGGTTTGCGATAAAAGATAATTCAAAAAAGATAGCTTAATAGGCATATATGTGTGAGACACTTTATTTTCTGATTCAGTCATTGCTGTGTGAATATTCTTAAAATACTTTCTTAAAATTAATGGGTTAGTAATCTTTGTGAAAGAAGATTTTTTTTCCCAGAGAGATGGATTAGATGACTATGAAGAAGGTTTAAAATCAAATTCATAATGATATGATAAACCATATCAGCATAGGAAAAAGAGTTAAGGAAGAACATCCAGATGACATTCATTCTGAAGATGCTAACTGGTGACAAAATGTGGGCATCACAAGGAGTTGTCATGTACAGAAGTACTTGAGTTACAATAAGGGTTATGGTAAATACATCATTCTCACTGTGTGTGTGCATATATATGTATACTTGTGTATTTGTGTGTATATATACATATGTGTGTACACATACATTTAGGTACACTTAATATAGATGTAGATGTTTAGGACAGAATATATTACTCTAAGTATTTTTTATATGATATATGCAGCAAATACTGGCACCTTAATTTGAAACAAGCACTGTTATCATCTCTGAGTTCATATATGCATGGGTATTATAAGTTGTACATATATATATAATCATATTACATGTAAATAATTTTCCTTCATCAGGAGAAGCCAAACTTCTATAGCATAGTTGGCTTACCAAGCCTCAGCTTAGGCAACTTCATCACTTTAACACTTTTTAAGTCTAGCGCATTCCTAAAATTGCTGAATTCATCTTTTACAAGAAAAAGAGATTGTTCTTGCATCTTATCTTTTAAGTCTTCATGCTGCATTGGTTCCCCCTGAATTAGATTCCAACCAAGAGACATATTTTTAAGTTTTATCTTCTATTTGCAAACTCAAGACTGTCAGTCTGCTTAGTCATGCTGGATTGATGTTTAGTTATCATCAAAGATTTTGCTGAAGCAGATTCAGCCACACATTCTTTTTTCCTTATTGCTTACAGCACTGTTCACAGTAGAAAGTACTAATTGAAATGAGAAAGTATTTTTGTGAATTAACTTCCTCTTGTCTTTAATATTATGTGTCTCTAACTCTGCAAGTAGTTTGTATGGCTTTGCTGTTCTAATATCACATTTTATTTGCTCTCTGAGATACAAGAAGAATGTATGTAAAATATGTAAAGGGAAGAAACATACATTAAGAATAAGGAACTAAGTAGGTAGGAAAATCCTCCACATTTACTGAGAGGCAATCACAAGTTCTGCTTATATGGTATGCCTTTTCTAAATAAGGTAATAGTTCTTGCAAACTCCTGAGACTTTCAAGGGATATTAATATTATTTTTTAAAGATTTTATTCATTTATTTGACAGAGAGAGGAAGCGAGTACAAGTGGGGGGAGCAACAAGGAATGAGAAAGGGAGAAACAGGCTTTCAGGACCCTGGGATCATGACCTGAGCCGAAGGCATATGCTTAACCGGCTGAGCCATCCAGGTGCCCCTCAAGGGATATTATTAAAAGTAAGTAGGAGTGAGTACAACATAACTTGGGCACTGTTTGTGTTAAGAATGTAGTGTGATATGGTTGGGAAGAAAATCAGTCCTCCTACATGCATGAAAACTTTATTGCCTCTGGAAACTTTGGCCCTAGCCTATGGGATTAATTTTCATCACATCACCTGTGCTACATTTGTACTCACATGATATCTGTAAGAGTCCCTTCTTGAAATGCAAATTCCTGAAATACTTTGTTCTCGTTTTTGAGTACAGAGGAAAAAATGTTTTGAGTTTAAAGCAATAGATATGTCATTTCAGAGACCTCTTCAAAATACTTCTAATATTTCAAAATTCTATTTCAATTCAACTTTTGCCAACAAAAAAATATTTGCTACTTCTGTTAAGTTACTTGAAATGCCATTAATCACGTGAATCCCTCAAACTGGTAAGTTTTAAATTTTTGATATGCACCTTCTGATTCTCTTGGTCAGTATCATAAACTGAGCTTGCACTGAATGTTAGGGTATTGTGTGGTGAAAATATGTGCAATTAAATGCCTGGGTAGGAGTCTTGGCTTTACCACTTCTCGGTTGTTCGACTTGAGGGAGGTAGATTTGGGCCCCTGAACTTCAGATTTCTCACTTCAAAAATAGATGTAATAGTGTCTAATTTGAGGATGGTTGTGAATTCATGTATGTTATTTTATATATTCAATACTATGAACTTTATATAGTAATGAATTTAAGGTATCATCACTATTATCAGTGACCGGTCATAATCCAACTTTGGCTTCTCATGTCTCCAAGAAGAGTGAATACGTGTAAATGTGTGGGAAAATATCCAGCTGGACACTGTGTAACAGGACTGAGAATGAAGTGGCAAGATAAAATTATTTTATCCAAAGGAGCACCTCATATATATTAGTGTACACAGCTGGGTGAAGAAATAGTACTGATAGATGCTCAAGTTTAGACTTTTCTTTTAAGGGATTAAACTGGATAGGCGGGATGTGTGTTCAGATAAGAAAAGGCATTCTTGCTGGAAAGGTCATAAAGACCACAAATCTGTTTCTATTTTATCAATTCATGTTGAAAATTATTATTAGTACTAATAGTTCCATAACAATCATTCAAAATATTCCAATGAGACTGAGTACAGCTGTTTGGTGCACCATAGGTACTGATCATAAATATGATTGATAGTTACTGGTATAAACCAGTAGTACTGCATTGGGCTTAGGCAGCCCTCTTAGTATGTCAAAACTATAAATCTTTCTTAGGAAAGTGTTAAAATATAACATCACATGAAGTCAAACACTAGTAATTTTTAAAAGTAATAATCTTAAAGAATAAGTTGGTTGCTTTTATCACCTTTCCAATCTCTCAACCTAGAGCTTCGGTGATGATTTAAAATACAACTTGGCAGAGATTTTAAAATCAATTTTATTTTCAGCACTGTATTATATAATTAATCGTAAAAGCAGTAGAACATCTAGAATGGCTTTGAAAAGTTTTCACTTTATTTATTTATTTAAAAGATTTTATTTATTTATTTGACAGATGGAGATCACAAGTAGGCAGAGAAGCAGGCAGAGAGAGAGGAGGAATCAGGCTCCCCACTGAGCATAGAGCCCGACGAGGGGCTTGATGCGGGGCTCGATCCCAGGACCCTGAGACCATAACCTGAGCCAAAGGCAGAGGCTTTAACCCACTGAGCCACCCAGGTGCCCCCAAAAGTTTTCACTTTAAAAAGGAAAAGAAAGAGAGAAAGGAAGGAAGAAAAAATAGCAAAGAAATGAAAAGCAACAACAGAGAAAGCAAAAGAATGCTTTTATCTATTTACATGATTACATATGGGATGATAAAATAGTTCTTTTTTTTTTTTTTAAAGATATTATTTATTTGACAGAAAGAGACACAGAGAGAGGGGGAACACAAGCAGGGGGATGAGGAGAGGAAGAAGCAGGCTTCCTGCTGAGCAGAGAGCCCAATGTGGGGCTTGATCCCAGGACCCTGGGATCATGACCTGAGCCGAAGGCAGAGGCTTTAACCCACTGAGCCACCGAGGTTTCCCTGAGGTGAAATATATGGACTTAATTTGTAGAAAATTTCCCTAGGTATGTCTATAAAAATACAAAGTGTTTTTAAAATATCAAGTGAATTCTGTTATACAGTAATTTAAGCGTACTTATGAATTTGCAAAATTCTCTGATAACATTTGCTTCTTGCTTTTGATGTCCTTTACAGATGCTTATAAATTATCAAATAATTTCACAAAAGAGTTTGCTTTATGTTTATTCTTTAGCAGGGGTGATATTAATTTTTTCTTTCCACAGTACAATATCTTTTCAGAACTTGCTAGCCAGTCACTTCTTTCCCTTGAATAACATTTAATGATTGATGTTTATCTAAAGATAAGTACCCTGTAAGAAAAATAAGCAAAAGCATTTTTAAAAAATTTTGGCATGTAATCATTTACAACAATAATGACATTTTTAAACATTATTTCTGTACAAATGATTGTCGTCGGAGCTGCAAGAAATATAAATAGGAACAACAATGAGCTATAACTGGCTAAGGACAACTCATATCTCCTGAGTGCTTATGGATGGAGGTTAACTTGGAAGATTTGGACAGGAAAAGCTTTAGTATTTTTTAATTTATCTGCATATTTTAAGCATAATCCAACAGAAATTCCCGTGTGTGCCGGAATATTCTTCAGAAGATTTCATGCAATCAATGGCAAAAGAAAAGCCAAAGTTGGTGAGAGCTCAGAGAATCCACATATCACATCTTGTTGATGGTGGAAAGACTCAGAAACACTTTGTGGACCAGATTATGATCGACATACTTCTATATCTTACCTATTTCTATATCTCACCTATATTTTCAACTGGATGTTGATTAGGAATTTCTAATTTATAATCTACAATAGAAGTCTTGGAGTTTTCTCTCATGTATTCAGCTTTTCACATCATGATAAATGGTATCAGCAATTTTCTAGTTGCTCAGTTTCCAAATTTAGGAGGTATCTTTTTTATTTCTTGTTTCTCCCCACCCCTTGTGTCAGCATCACCCATCCAATCCCTGATCAAGTTTCTATAGTTCATCCATCCATAGCAACAGCATCTCATTTCCAGAGGTCAATGAATCATTCTCCTGCTTAAGGCCTTTTAATGGCTTCCCTTTTCTCTTAAAATGCCTTCCCCTGGGCCATTTGTACAGTCAGTCTTTTCTCATCCTTCAGATTTCAGCTAAGATACCATCCGACCAGAGAAGTCTCTTCTTTGGTTACTTTCCTACCCCTCTATATTAATACTTTTTGTATTGTCTGAGATATGCATTCATTATTATAACCACCTAGTCTTTGACACTGGAATATGAGCTCTATTGAGGATGAAGAGCTTGACACATGCTTATCATATTGTGTCTAGTGTCTACCAAGTACTGGGATTATGAAAGGTGTTCAATAAATAATTATTGTGTGATAAAGTGCATATACATATGCTTGGGATCCTTGTTGGGGAAAGCCTGAACACAGATCATATCATGAATATATGATAAGAGAGATTTAGGTATCAGAAACAGAGAATATCCAATTTCCCTTGACTATAACTGAAGTTCATGAAATAGAGTAATAAATGAAGCAGGGAGAGTAGATCTGAAACAACTTGTTGAGTCTTAAATGCAAGGGAAAATAGCTTGTACTTAATTTGTACATCAGTTGGGAAATTGCAGCTCTCTTTAGTTTATGAAGTATGTGAAGACATGGTAGGCCAGAACGATGACTTATCATCTGAAGAGCCAGAGTATTTGGGTTTAAATCCGAGCTCTGCTTCTTCCTAGCTGTGTGGCCTTTAAAAAATTCCTTCACTTTTTTGTGTCTCATTTTTTTCATATGTAAAATAGGGAAAGTGATTTTAATATCTTAAAGTTTCCTGAAGTTTAAATTAATATATAAAGTGCTTAAAATTATATATCTTTTATATTTAACCACAGACAAAGGTTCATGCATTTTGCCTATATTCTCATAAAATATTCAAACCTATAAAATGGGATGGCAGGGGAAAAAAATTAACCATGCCAGGTATGTTATCTTCCAGTAATAAGATTCAGTAGAAAATAGTTTTTGGATAAGCTTCATTGATGTTGTTGTTATTATTGCTGCTGCTGTTATTTTCATAAATAACTAGTTTTTCAAGGTTTCATCCTTGTCCTTCCCACTGCCCTCCCTAAAAAGGGAGAGATGCAAGTCTGATACCTGTGATTGGAGAGAAGAAAGGGAGAATGATTGGGTAGGAAGGATCTCAAACTGACCAGGCCAATGATGCTCAAGATTACTGGATTTCATAGAAAAAAAGCCTGCTGTCGTATCCCCACAGTCCTTAGTCATTGGCTAGGAGTAGTCTGTGGCAAGTGTGGCCTCCATGCAAAGATGATGGTGGGTCTGGAGGCAGATGTGGTAGCAGAGGCCATCTACACAGCAAGAGATATGCACTCTGAATATAGTACTTTCAAGTGCCACTCAGGCTGAATTCATATCTATGACTTTTTCCCCCATCACTAAAGTCACCACCTCTCCTGAGTGTGCCACAAGGTGGACTAGGGCTTGAGAAGGAGAGCAAAACGTTTATTCTATGTCAGAATCTGGGAAATGAGAGTATGGACAGGGCTCTGCTTCCATCTAAGTTGTACTAAATGTTAGTGACTTGAGGAGGCAGAACGTCTTGAGAAGAGGCCAGAATCCTGATGCTTTTGGACAGAACATGGTCCATGAGATGTATGAACTGTCAGGGGAAGGATTGTTCCTCTACTGGTTAGACCTGCTACCTTTAAAAAAAGAACAAGAAATAGTGACTGAAATTTTTTCCTACCCAGGAACCAGGAGAGCATTAATGCAAGTTCATGGAGAAGAAAGGTTCTTTCTTGGTGTTTTAGCATAGAACTGAAGGCCATGAAAAGGGTCCAACTGCTGGCAGGAGCAGAGACAGCAAAAGGTTCCATTAGTAGTGGGCTTGTGGGCTCACAAAGCATTCTAACAGCTTACTCTTAGTTCCCTATATAGATAGCTCTTAGAGAAGGTTGACTGGGTGGTCCTGCAGTAAGGGGCATACAGAAACTTCTACATCCCTTCCATTTGATATGAGAGCCAAGGAAGCAGGAAGGGTGGCTCAGGCTGGCTCTCTGTCTAAGCACACTCTACTTTTAACTTTGTTGCAAGTTTCCAAACAGAAAAGGCAATTCGCCTAGAACACCTAAGGGCTCTCAGCATCCAGAGAGGGAAAGAATAACTTCTAAAAGAAAATTATGAAGGCCTTTAAAAAAAAAAAAAATTTGTCAGAGAGAGAAAGAGCACAAGCAGAGGGAGCAACAGGCAGAGGGAGAATCAAGCTCCCCGCTGAACAGGGAGCCTGGTACAAGACTCTATCCCAGGATCATGACCCTAGCCAAAAGCAGTTTAACTGACTGAGCCACCCAGGTGTCCCTCATGTGGCCCTTTAATCTGATTTTTCTATAGTAACATTCAGTGCCAGAAAACAGGTAGATATAGATGGCAATTTTAAGAGCAACAATGGAAGAATAAAAAAAAAAACAAAAACTAAGGAGCGGCAAAACAGTATTAAAAAAGACCTGGAATTAAAATTCAACATTGTTTTGAAATTCTAAATTTAAATTCAGGGATAAATTCAGGGATGATCTCTTTTAATCTTCATCTTTGAAATGACTGGGTTTTGCCATTTAAACTTAAAAAAAAAATCAGTAATGCACCGTGGCTGTTTTACTTCCTGAATTTTTAATGTTTAAAAATATTTCTTGCCTTTTTACTTGAATAACTTCTTGGCTGGGTAGTATACTTTTGCATTACATTTGTTCACATTGTGCAACTGTTTTCTGGTACTGCATATTTCTATGGTGAAGTCCAAGGCTGGCTTGATTTTTCTATCCATATAGGTGACTTGCTTTCTCTGTCTAGAAGCTTGAATCACTCTTTCTTAATCCTTGAAGTTCTATGGCTAAACTAGACCCAGACATTCTGTCTCATTTTTTTCCCTCTGTTCTCTTCAATTGCAGATTCATTTTTTCTCTTCTGTAGTTCAGATTCATGTATATAATATCATATATTGATATTATGGATATATATAATATTCATGTATATAATATCAAACATATCATCTATGTTGGGTTTTCTGCTTCATTTTGTTCATCTTTCTCTATATTTTGTGTACATTATTTTCTCTTAACTTTCTTTAAGATCTTACACATCCTGCATTTATATTGGCTATCTAAACCCTTTAATTCATGCCAATTAACTTTTGAATCACACATATTTTGGTCATTCTGCTTCTAATTTATTATTAATTCTGTAGTAAAGTTGTTTTGTCCTCTATTCCTTTTGTTAATATTAAATACCCCTTTCCAGCCTATCTGGATATTAAGATCTCAACTCTGATAATCTTATTTAAGTCGTGTTTTTACTGTATATTTTATGGCATAAATGTCTTAGTTTATTTGGGATTGTTGCCACAGCATAATTTATCTAATTTAAACAGATATAAACTCTTTGTTACTTTATAATTATATTTAAATAAAGGTCCAATATGGATTAAAAATAAATAATTATGTTATGACTAAGGACAAAAGTAATATATAACATAATGGTCAAAACATCCTAGTGGTTTTGGCACTTAGTTTGGAGATTAAGATGTTGAATGACTGAGGCTAAATATGCTCCTTTGATCTTCACTTCCTCATCCATATTCAGTGTGCCCAAGAAGATTTCACATTCTAACTAATTAATTAATTTATAAAAATGGAAATTGAAATGATATGAAATTAAAAACCCTCAATGACATGAATCTTTGGAAACACTGTAAAGCTCTCTGTAAAATGTTGAAAAGAAAATCTAAAAGCTCAGTTCCAAAGAAATCTTTGAAATCACCAGTGTTATTGAGATATATTTATAGCATCTTAACAGCTTGAAGGAGAAAATATAAGTTAAAGAAATAAATTCAGTTTGGTCTTATGACTTGTCAGATCTAATGTTTATGCCTGATGTTCAAAAGAATTGGTTAATTTTGATATGTTATTACAAAAATATATAATGTCTTCTTTGATAATATATAAAGATGACATACTTGTTAGGAATCACTTTGAACTAACTTTAAGATGAAAAGGAATATAATAGAATTACATTGACTAAACTTCTGGTCAAACATGGAATATTTGAGCTTCAGAAATAACTATAACAGTATAATTTGGATTTTTGTACATCAATTGGGAAATTGCAGCTCTTTCTTCTTTTCTTTGGGTATCCATATTCTTCCTGCTTATTATAGATTTGTTTTCTTCATGTAGGAAAAGAACATGAGTACAAAAGTTATGGATTTTGCAACTCTCAGTCTTAAATTACTATAGACAGACCAAACTAACTTTCTTAGCCCCATACCCAGGAAAGGACCTCAATGGCTTAGCTCAGAGCAGGAATCTCTGACCTCTCCTATCAACTACGAATTTTCAAATAGATTTTGCCCATACGTCTTGAGGTTCTTGGTTGCCCACTCAGGTTTGAAAATGAAAGAAGAGGTAATTATTTCAGACAGATTGTGTGTTTTCTCTCTTTTGTCCAGGTGAGCATGTTCTTGGTGGGCTGTCTCAAAAATGAGAGACTTGACTGGGGATTCTAGGTACATTGGTGGAATTGGCTCACTGACAATCTTCACTTTGTGGTCTAGGGTGGGAGAGCAGAATAGTTGACTGAGGATTCTATAAAAAAGCAGAATTATCCAGATTTTCTTGAGGCATCAACATTTTGTACCTTTAGGCAGATGGTTCAGTTTTCAACTGAGAAGACCTCTAGTTTTTGTCTATCCATAAAAACTGCAGGGCAGGAGTGGGTACAAAGAAATCAACTGATAAAACCATTTCATAAATGGACCTTCATTTAAGCCCCATGGTCTACCCTAAACCACACACCTGTTTTTCTTTAATTCTTTTTCTGTTTCCTTGTTTTATTGCCAAGATGTAGTTCTGAACCTTCCCAAGATTCTCCTTGAAAGAATAGCTTAGACTTCCATAGCAAGCTCCTTGTTCAAGGACTGTGGGTTAAAGTCTCCTCTAGTCTGTTTTGTCCTTCAACACAATTTCAAATACTTTTCATTTCACAGACATGTGTTAATATTTTAACTCATATTTGCTGACCATAAATTTGATTTAGGGTTCATATTCAAAATATTTAAAACCCATATGACATTGGGAAAATGAGAGAAGGAGTTAAACCAGTATTATCAGTAGTAAACAACCATGACAACAGACTGAATGACAGTGTTGGTTATTCCTTTTTTTTTCCCCCATGTTGCTACTATTGTAAAAGAGTCTTGGGAGAAAGTGCAATAAAGGCATGCTAATTTAGCTTTAGAATAATTTATACATTCTTTCTCAGTCACCTGCTTCATATTTGCGTGTGTGAGACCAAAAAAGCCAACATAAAGTTATAGGCAGTATTATAAAACTAAGCTTCTGACCCTTGATCCTATTTTCATATTAGTCCATTCTAAAGTTTTTAATTCTAAAATAACTGATGGAGAAACATAATATTAGACTAACATGGCCTTAATGAAATTATAATTTAGACTTGGTTAAAATTGAGAGGGGACAGTACATCATAAACTAGAAGTTGTGAAGCTCATTGTTTCTTTTCAGAAATAGGCATTTTAAGGGGGAAATAAATACATATGTTTCAGATTTATTTACATTTAAATCATTAAATTAATCTTATTCAGAGCTCTTAGACACTGCACACTTCTCTTCATTTTTCCTCTTTCATTCTGTCTCTCATAAGAGCTAGCAAAGGTCTTCATACACCTCCAGAAAGCAATTCTAAACATACATATCTGGATTAAAATACAAACCAAGTGAAAGTAATGCCTTTCATTGCCATACTGTATTTTATCATTGTAGAATCAGTTTTTTATTTGCATTATGATGACTTTTATTTCAGTTTTATTTAGTTGGTATGAGGTTATATTCTTAAAATATCAGATAGTTCAGGTCCCAAATTATTTAATTAATTGAAGAATGTAGTTTTAATACATTCTGTTTTAGAATAAATTGATACCGGATTGATTTGACCATAGAAGACCACATAGTGATTATACTAACCATCAAACTAAAGGAGACCCAAGAACTCATTTGTCCTTTGAGAACTGTAGTCAATTAATGTCGAACATTCCTTGGCATCCCATATGCTAGTTAGGTGGCAAAAATTCGTTTCATTATGATGCCCTTATCTTTTAGGCATTTGGCTTACTATTTTATACTCATTATTTTTCTTGTTCTAAGGATGTTTTTGAGAACTTTGCCTCATGAAACAGTGTCTTATTTTTTCAAGTCTCTATACTTTTGATAGAAACATCTCTTTTTTTAAGTTTATGAAAACTGAATCATGGAATTGATTAAGATCCCACTTTGAAATGGCTATCGACAAACCCAAAGCTAGATTTGTTGGTTATTCCCCAGTAGACATTTTACAAGCATAACTTGGATATATTGCAGGCAGGTTCAGATCCAGACCACTGCAATGAAGTGAATATTGCAATAAAGAAAGTCAAATGAATTATTTTGGTTTTTTTAATACATATAAAAATAAGGTTTACACTGTACCATCATCTTTTAAATGTGCAATAGCATCATGTCTAAAATACAGTGTACATACTTTAATTATAAATATTTTATTGCTAAAAAATGTTGACCATCACCTGAGCTTTCAGTGAGTTTTAAGATCACCAGAAGAAATATCATAATAATGAAAACATTTAAAATATTGCAAGATTTACCAAAATGTGACACAGAGACACAAAAGGAGCAAATGCTACTGGAGAAATTGTGCCTCTAGATTTGCTCAGCAAAGGGTTGCCACAAATCTTCACTTTGCAATTATGTGGAGTATTGTAAGGTGAAGGAGCCTTAATAAAGTAAGGTATGCCATATATACTACTTTTTTTTTCTTGGTATATACTATTCTTTTTTTTTTTTAATTTTTTTAAGGTTTTATTTATTTATTAGTTAGAGAGAGAGAGAGAGAGAGAGCGAGCACAGGCAGACAGAGAGGCAGGCAGAGGCAGAGGGAGAAGCAGGCTCCCTGCTGAGCAAGGAGCCCGATGTGGGACTCGATCCCAGGACGCTGGGATCATGACCTGAGCCGAAGGCAGCTGCTTAACCAACTGAGCCACCCAGGCGTCCCTGGTATATACTATTCTTATTCCTGGCTTTGTCTTAGTTGCTTTTTTTTTTTTTTTTTAAATCTGAGTTATCTTTACCATATTCCTTTGCTCACATTTTCTCACTACTTTTATTTGTACTATAGTACTTAAATATAAATGTAAATATAAACATAAATAGGTTTTAGTATTTTCAAATTACATAAAATCCTTTCTGGGCAATGTAGAAACCAAATGCTATTTTTATTAATGATGACTAGAGTAGTAACATCTCCTGCTGTTTATAAAGATAAATTGATTGGGAGTTAATTTTTAGCTCATTATATTATTTTCCAACTTATTTATTATGTATGCTGAGTTGCAAATTTTTAAAGTTTTGTCTTCTTCAGATTTTATAAACTTTCCTTAAACACATGAAGCATACAAAGAAATCTTAAAATCTGGAAATATGTGACTTGTGTATTATTTTACATAATAGTTATTAAGGAAATTCATAGTATGTTTATAAAAATGTGTATTCTTTGTTGTTTTTTCTTTAATAAAATTAAGAGATAGTCTAATTTTAATGGATTAAATAAATGAATGAAATCAGATTTTACTTTTTCTCAAGTTTCATTCTAATATTAATAATTCTAACCAGCTTCTTCCCCTTAAAAATTTATCATGCCAACAAACCAAACAGATAACCCACTCAATGTCATGTGATACATATAGAGACACATAAATATTCCACAAATATATATTGGATGCCTCTATGTTCCCAGGCATTTTCCAGCACTGAGAATAAAGCAGCAAATAAAATAGCAGCAAATAAAAAAGACCTACCCTCATGGAACTTCTATGCTAGTGAGGGGAGATGGGCAATAGTAAATAATAAAATGCATAATTAACTGTGAAATGTTTTAAGAAAAAAATGAAAGTGGAGAAAGGGGCTATGGAAGGATGTGTGGCTTAAAAAATGAAGTAAGCAGAGAGAGAAGCCATCACAGAGGAGAAGGTGACATTTGCATGGAAACCTGCAGGAGGCAAGGGGGTGGCCCCTGCAGACATTCAGATACCAGCAAACATGGAAGGCACATGACCTGCGGGGGAGCTTGGCCACTGTGTTGGAAAATAGCAAAGTGGTCTGTTTCTGGAGTGAAGTGGGAAATACGGAGAGTAGTAGGAGAAGATGGCCAACTTTTGCAGAGCCTTATTGATGATTGTAAAGGATTTCATTTTCTTTTTTTTTCTTTGCTGGGAAGAAACACGATTGGAAAATTTTGGATGTAGAATTGCTGTAACATGAAGTGCTTTAAAAAGAATCACACTGCCTGGGGGAGGAGTCAAGATGGCGGAGAAGTAGCAGGCTGAGATGACATCAGGCAGCAGGAGATTCAGCTAGTTAGCCTATCAAACCATTCCGAACACCTACAAATCCAACAGGAGATTGAAGAGAAGAAAAACAACAATTCTAGAAACAGAAAATCGACCACTTTCTAAAAGGTAGGACCAGCGGAGAAGTGAATCCAATGCGACGGGAAGATAGACCCCAGGGGGAGGGGCCGGCTCCCGGCAAGCGGCGGAGCACAAAATCAGGACTTTTAAAAGTCTGCTCCACGGAGGGACATCGCTCCAGAGGCTAAACTGGGGTGAAGACCTCACCGGGACAGCGTGGACTCAGGTCCCCCAGGGTCACAGAAGGATCGGGGGTGTCTGAGTGTCGCAGAGCTCACAGGTATTACAGCAGGGAAGCCGGCTGCGGAGACAGAGCCGAGGTTTCCTAGAGCCGTGGTCTGTGACATGGGCTCGTGCTCTGTGACATGGGCTGATGCTCTGTGCGAGGGGTCCCCTCAAGATCCGGGGAGACTCCGACCCAGGAGAGCTCAGGGATCTACGGGGTTCGGAGACTCCAGGTGGGACTCTGCCAGAGACAGAGACGCTTGGTCACAGGCTGGGTGAGCTCGGAGCGCTCCCAGAAGCCAGGAGATGGGACTGATTATGCAGGATTTTCTTCAAGCGCGGCCGGAGGCTGGGGAGAAAGGAGTGATTTAATGCTTTTCTCTGAAGGCGCACTGAAGACTGGGGCCCCTAGCTCTCGGCTCCTCCGAACCGGAGATTGGGAGGCCGCCATTTTCATTCCCGTCCTCTGGAAGTCTACGGAAAGCGGTCAGGGAACAAAAGCTCCTGAAAGCGAACTTGAGAGGATTACTTAGCCTGGCCCCTGGTAAGGGCAGTGCAATTCCGCCTGGGGCAGAGACACTAGAAAATCACTACAACAGACCCCTCCCCCAGAAGATCAACAAGAAATCCAGCCAAGACCAAGTTCACTTAACAAGGAGAACAGCGGGTTCTTATCTGGACAAAATGACAAGGCAGAAAAACTCACCACAAAAAAAGAACAGGAGGCAGTACTGAAGGCTAGGGACCTAATCGATACCGACATTGGTAATATGTCAGATCTGGAATTCAGGACAATGATTCTCAAGGTTCTAGCCGGTTTCGAAAAAGGCATGGAAGATATTAGAGAAACCCTCTTTGGAGAGATAAAAACCCTTTCTGGAGAAATAAGAAAAGAACTAAAATCTAATCAAGTTGAAATAAAAAAAGCTACTAATGAGGTGCAATAAAAAATGGAGGCTCTTACTGCTAGGATAAATGAGGCAGAAGAAAGAATTAGTGATATAGAAGACCAAATGACAGAGAATAAAGAAGCTGAGCAAAAGAGAGACAAGCAACTACTGGATCACAAGGGGAGAATTTGAGAGATAAGTGATATCATAAGATGAAACAACATTAGAATAATTGGGATTCCAGAAGAAGAAGAAAGAGAGAGAGGAGCAGAAGGTATACTGGAGAGAATTATTGTAGAGAATTTTCCTAATATAGCAAAGGGAACAAGCATCAAAATCCAGGAGGTGCAGAGAACTCCCCTCAAAATCAATAGGAATAGGTTCACACCCCGCCATCTAATAGTAAAATTTACAAGTCTAAGCGACAAAGAGAAAATCCTGAAAGCAGCACGGGACAAGAAGTCTGTAACATACAATGGTAAAAATATTAGATTGGCAGCAGACTTATCCACAGAGACCTGGCAGGCCAGAAAGAATTGGCATGATATATTCAGAGCACTAAACGAGAAAAACATGCAGCCAAGAATACTTTATCCAGCTAGGTTATCATTGAAAATAGAAGGGGAGATAAAAAGCTTCCAGGACAAACAAAAACTGAAAGAATTTGTAAACACCAAGCCAGCTCTACAGGAAATATTGAAAGGGGTCCTCTAAGCAAAGACAGACCCTAAAAGTATTACCAGAAAGGAACAGAGACATTATACAGTAACAATCACCATACAGGCAATACAATGGCACTAAATTCATATCTCTCAATAGTTACCCTGAATGTAAATGGGCTAAATGCCCCAATCAAAAGACACAGGGTTTCAGAATGGATAAAAAAACAAAACCCATCCATATGCTGCCTACAAGAAACTCATTTTAGACCCAAAGACACCTCCAGATTGAAAGTGAGGGGGTGGAAAACAATTTACCATGCTAATGGACATCAGAAGAAAGCTGGGGTGGCAATCCTTATATCAGATCAATTAGATTTTAAGCCAAAGACTATAATAAGAGATGAGGAAGGACACTACATCATACTCAAAGGGTCTGTCCAACAAGAAGATCTAACAATTTTAACTATCTATGCCCCTAACATGGGAGCAGCCAACTATATAAATCAATTAATAACAAAATCAAAGAAACACATTGACAAGAATACAATAATAGTTGGAGACTTTAATACACCCCTCACTGAAATGGACAGATCATCCAAGCAAAAGATCAACAAGGAAATAAAGGTCTTAAATGACACACTGGACGAGATGGACTTCACAGATATATTCAGAACATTCTACCCCAAAGCAACAGAATACACATTCTTCTCTAGTGCCCATGGAACATTCTCCAGAATAGATCACATCCTGGGTCATAAATCAGGTCTCAACCGGTATCAAAAGATTGGGATCATTCCCTGCATATTTTCAGACCACAATGCTCTGAAGCTAGAACTCAATCACAAGAGGAAATTTGGAAAGAGCACAAATAAATGGAGACTCAACAGCATCCTTCTAAAGAATGAATGGGTCAACCAGGAAATTAAAGAAGAATTGAAAAAAAACATGGAAACAAATGATAATGAAAACACAACGGTCCAAAATCTGTGGGACACAGCAAAGGCAGTCCTGAGAGGAAAATATATAGCGATACAAGCCTATCTCAAGAAACAGGAAAGGTCTCAAATACACAACCTAACCCTACACCTAAAGGAGCTCGAGAAAGAACAACAAAGAAAGCCTAAACCCAGCAGGAGAAGAGAAATAATAATGATCAAAGCAGAAATCAATGAAATAGAAATCAAAAAAACAATAGAACAAATCAATGAAACTAGGAGCTGGTTCTTTGAAAGAATTAATAAGATTGATAAACCCCTGGCCAGACTTATCCAAAAGAAAAGAGAAAGGACCCAAATAAATAAAATCATGAATGAAAGAGGAGAGATCACAACCAACACCAAAGAAATACAAACAATCATAAGAACATATTATGAGCAACTCTATGCCAACAAATTCGACAATCTGGAAGAAATGGATGCTTTCCTAGAGACATTTAAACTGCCAAAACTGAACCAGGAAGAAATAGAAAACCTGAATAGGCCCATAACCAGTAAGGACATTGAAACAGTCATCCAAAATCTCCAAACAAACAAAAGCCCAGGGCCAGATGGCTTCCCAGGGGAATTCTACCAAACATTTAAAGAAGAATTAATTCCTATTCTCCTGAAACTGTTCCAAAAAATAGAAATGGAAGGAAAACTTCCAAACTCATTTTATGAGGCCAGCATCACCTTGATCCCCAAACCAGACAAGGATCCCATCAAAAAAGAGAATTACAGACCAATATCCTTGGTGAACACAGATGCGAAAATCTCACCAAAATACTAACCAATAGGATCCAACAGTACATTAAAAGGATTATTCACCACAACCAAGTGCGATTTATTCCAGGGCAACAGGGTTGGTCAACATCCGCAAACCAATCAATGTGATACAATACATTAACAAAAGGAAGAACAAGAACCGTATGATACTCTCAATAGATGCTGAAAAAGCATTTGACAAAGTGCAACATCCCTTCCTAATCAAAACTCTTCAAAGTGTAGGGATAGAAGGCACATACCTCACTATTATCAAAGCCATCTATGAAAAACCCACGGCAAGTATCATTCTCAATGGAGAAAAACTGAGAGCTTTTCCGTTAAGGTCAGGAACACGGCAGGGATGTCCGCTATCACCACTGCTATTCAACATAGGACTAGAAGTCCTAGCCTCAGCAATCAGACAACAAAAAGAAATTAAAGGCATCCAAATCGGCAAAGAAGAAGTCAAACTATCGCTCTTTGCAGATGATATGATACTATATGTGGAAAACCCAAAAGGCTCCACTCCAAAACTGCTAGAGCTTGTACAGGAATTCGGTAAAGTGTCAGGATATAAAATCAATGCACAGAAATCAGTTGCATTTCTTTACACCAACAAAAAGACAGAAGAAAGAGAAAATAAGGAGTCAATCCCATTTACAATTGCACCCAAACCATAAGATACCTAGGAATAAACCTAACGAAAGAGGCTAAGAATCTATTCTCAGAAAATTATAAAGTGCTCATGAAAGAAATTGAGGAAGACACAAAGAAATGGGAAAAGGTTCCATGCTCCTGAATTGGAAGAATAAATATTGTGAAAATGTCTATGCTACCTAAAGCTATCTACACATTTAATGCAATGCCTATCAAAATCCCATCCAATTTTTTCAAAGAAATGGAACAAATAATCCTAAAATTTATATGGAACCAGGAAAGACCTCGAATAGCCAAAGGAATGTTGAAAAAGAAAGCCAAAGTTGGTGGCATCACAATTCCAGACTTCAAGCTCTACTACAAAGCTCATCATCAAGACAGTATGGTACTGGCACAAAAACAGACACATAGATCAATGGAACAGAATAGAGAGCCCAGAAATAGACCCTCAACTCTATGGTCAACTAATCTTCGACAAAGCAGGAAAGAATATCCAATGGAAAAAAGACAGCCTCTTCAACAAATGGTGTTGGGAAAATTGGACAGCCACATGCAGAAAAATGAAATTGGACCATTTCCTCACACCACACACGAAAATAGGCTCAAAATGGATGAAGGACCTCAGTGTGAGAAAGGAATCCTTCAAAATCCTTGAGGAGAACACAGGCAGCAACCTCTTCGACCTCAGCCGCAGCAACTTCTTCCTAGGAACAACGCCAAAGGCAAAGGAAGCAAGGGAAAAAATGAACTATTGGGACTTCATCAAGATCAAAAGCTTTTGCACAGCAAAGGAAACAGTCAACAAAAGCAAAAGACAACTGACAGAGTGGGAGAATATATTTGCAAACGACATATCAGATAAAGGGCTAGTATCCAAAATCTACAAAGAGCTTAGCAAACTCAACACCCAAAGAACAAACAATCCAATCAAGAAATGGGCAGAGGACATGAACAGACATTTCTGCAAAGAAGACATCCAGATGGCCAACAGACACATGAAAAAGTGCTCCACATCACTGGGCATCAGGGAAATACAAATCAAAACCACAATGAGATACCACCTCACACCAGTCAGAATGGCTAAAATGAACAAGTCAGGAAATGACAGATGCTGGCGAGGATGTGGAGAAAGGGGAACCCTCCTACACTGTTGGTGGGAATGCAAGCTGGTGCAACCACTCTGGAAAACAGCATGGAGGTTCCTCAAAAAATTGAAAATAGAGCTACCTTATGACCCAGCGATTGCACTACTTTAGGGTATTTACCCTAAAGATACAAACGTAGTGATCCAAAGGGGCACGTGTACCCGAATGTTTATAGCAGCAATGTCCACAATAGCCAGGTTATGGAAAGAACCTAGATGTCCATCAACAGATGAATGGATAAAGAAGAGGTGGTATATATATACAATGGAATACTATGCAGCCATCAAAAGAAATGAAATCTTACCATTTGCGACGACATGGATGGAACTAGAACGTATTATGCTTAGCGAAATAAGTCAACTGGAGAAAGACAACTATCACATGATCTCCCTGATATGAGGAAGTGGAGATGCAACGGGGATGGGAGTTAAGTTGGTAGGTAAAGAAAAAATGAAACAAGATGGGATCGGGAGGGAGACAAACCAAAAGAGACTCTCAATGTCATAAAACAAACTGAGGGGGGTGGGCAGGAGAGGGGTTGGGAGAGGGTGGTCGGGTTACATTATATGTTTAAATAAGAAAATGCTTAAATAAAAAATATAATAATCTGAAAAAAAAAAAAAAAGAAAGCAGCTTTTCCCACTAATTTACAAGAAGATTTTTGTTAACGGGAAAAAAAGAAAGTGTTCTAGATGAGACAGACACATTTAATGGATGTATAATATGGAAAGGAAGCATTGGATTAGGAGCCCAAAGATACAATTTTTTAATAGTGAAATCATGGGCTTTTAGGTTCCAAGATGCCATTCGAATTCCTTCCATCAGGGCCTTGTTTTCCTCCAGCCTCTAGGGGGAGTTCAGCATTCTTTCCTGGGAGAACTCAAGAACCAATGGAATTCTCAGGGCCAGTATGCAACAATTCTTTTTTGTAATGACAAGTAAAATAAACGCATATCCATCAAACTATTAAAAAAAAAAAAAGAATCACACTGCCTGCTTTGGCAAGAAAAGATTTAAAAGCGTTGGGCAGAGAATGGAAGGCTAAAGACTCATTAAGATGCTCTCGGCAAAAATTCATGTAAGAACATACATAGTGAGACTATAGAGGCTTAAACCACAGACATAGAGGTGAGGAGTTGTTGGGTTTGAGTGTTAGGTCCACAGGTCTGTTCAAGATTGGATGCAGAGTTAAAAAAAAAAAAAAAAAAGTCAGTGAAGTTGCTGGGATTGTGCCCTGAACAACCAGAAGGATAGAGTTGCTAGAAACCAGGTTGGGGAATATTGCCACAAGAGTGGATTTGCTGGGACTGATCTGCAGTTTACTTTTGCTCCTTTTGAGTTTGAGATTCTTCATGCTTTCTCTCCACTTAGAACTCCAAGGAGAGATGCCAAGTAGATTAAATATTAACCAGTGTGTGTGGATGTAATTGCATATTTATAAAACTCCAAAGATCCAGAAAGTTTAGAAGGCCCTGTTTTCAGCTGACAAGATGTGTTTTCCCATCATCTATGGCCAGGTATTTCCACTGCCTTCATTGTCTACTATAGTAAGGACACTGGCTTCTACTTGATTATATAACATGCTTAATTCCCCATTCATATTGAAGAGATGCACATAAGTAATCTTTTACAGCACCCCCCACCCCCAAATAATAGCAAGTACTTCCTCATATCCTCACATGGTTTTCAGGTCAGTAAGAAATCCAATGCGAGAGACAGGAATGTGACATTAGCTTAGGTTCCCCCAACTTCCCCCCTCCCCCAAAAAGAGACTGATTCTTCCACTCTAAAAAGTAATGGAGAGTAAATAAATGTTTATGATTATCGAGGACATTTTATTTTTAAAGATTTTATTTATTTATTTGTTAGAGAGAGAGAGAGCGAGCACAGGCAGACAGAGTGGCAGGCAGAGGCAGAGGGAGAAGCAGGCTCCCTGCCGAGCAAGGAGCCCGATGTGGGACTCGATCCCAGGACACTGGGATCATGACCTGAGCCGAAGGCAGCTGCTTAACCAACTGAGCCACCCAGGCGTCCCGAGGACATTTTATATTAAAGGGAGTGAAAACAAGCCAGTTGTATCTGGTGATAATATTAGCAGGACACTTCCTCTGAGAGAGTCTTGCTTGTTAGGCTATAAAAGGAGCGACAGATAAGGTGGAGTGCT
Organism: Taxidea taxus jeffersonii; assembly: GCA_003697995.1. Lineage (NCBI taxonomy): Eukaryota > Metazoa > Chordata > Mammalia > Carnivora > Mustelidae > Taxidea > Taxidea taxus. The sequence goes on from RCUC01122894.1 coordinate 36,674, forward strand.
TACAACTTAGCAACAGCTTGGAAAGTATTGTCAATAAATGCTCCAGTTTGAAATGGGGCCAAGTGATAGGATGTGATAATATTGTACAATTGAAGCAGCACTTGAATATCTAATCTTGGGATTAGAAAAGATCTGGGGGTTCACACCACTGAAGCCCTGTCAGGGTGGAATTTATAGCTCTTCTCATTGATATTAATATCAGCCCCAGATTAGTGGAGGCAAACTTTGATAGAGTTTACTGCAGCATATCTAGGATAAAGTGTGGAAACTTGCTCTTTATAACAGGAGGGAAAAAAAAAAGAACTACCTCTCAAAAGTGTTGTAATAGAAACTAAAGCATCTGGTTCCTACTATCACCATGTTTTGTATAAATGTTTCCAAAGATCTAGTTTCTTGATAATGGCCTTTGGTAAATTCATTTAAGAAAAATCTGGCCTCACAGCAGCATTTCCCTACACAATGGCTTCACACGTGAGAATCATTTGCTAACCTAGCCTTTCGTAGTTATCCTAATGTGGAGACAGTTTGCATTCAGTTCATAATCTGCACACAGGAAATCCTTCAGAAGCGTGTTGCCCTGTCATCAATAGGTGGCCAAGAAGCCGGGAGGGAAGGCAAAGAGGTGACCAAGGGAGGAAGAAGAGGATGAGTGAAGAAGGGAAATGAGGAGAGGAATGGAGTGTGAGAGAGAATACAAATTGGAAACAGAAGTTTGAATGGGAAAATGCCATTTTAGAAAGTAATCTTTTGAATTCTGTTTTTAAAGTCGTGCCTAGAAGCTGTCCAAACTACAGCCAAATAATAAGATTATGTCTGATTCCTGATCCTAGCACTGTCAGGCTTGGTTAGTGTGATGTCTATAATGTATTTGGTGTGGTTACTTTTTGTTTTGTAGCACAGCAGGAACCCTCTACATTAGACATAAATTGTTTACAGGTTTGTTTTTTTTTTGTCATTGCTATATTTGCATGGAAATTTCAAAGTGAACATTTTTACTTTACAATATGGTTCTATTTTGGGGGGAGGGGTGGTCCAAACTGACAGATACGAATACTCCAACACAAATGAAAATCACTACACACAACCAGTGATTGATTCTCTTTCATGAGAGTTAGAGGGATTTCATGTTCTATGAAAATTTTACATCAGCCTGAGAGAAGCTTTGCTTATTTTTCTGTTAAGAGTCCATCACCGCACTGTTTTAACAATATTAATAATAATAAATTCAACACCAGCAAGTGGATAAGGTTACACTTGGAAAACTTAATAGGGTACCTTCCTTGTTTTTAAGACTGTTTTCTGTCCTTCAACTTACCTCAGGGAATGTTTGCTTATGGGTTCAACAAACATAGGTATTAGAAGAAGAATGCAGATTTAAGGCTAAGGCATATGACATGGACATTGATTTCCAAGCTAAAGATTTCACTAATTCTTTTTTTTTCTTGTCCATTGAGGAAACATTTTTTTTATCCTTTTATTTCCTAAGAATGCTTACAGGACTAGTTAGTAAACGCTGGTGATTTCCAAAACAAACACTTCGAAATGTTTTGCTATTGTTAATGGTTCTAACAGTTGTTGGTTTGATAGGTCCATAAAAGAATCATCAGCTCATTTTGTGGGTCTTACCCCTACACAACGCAGAGTCTTACCCCTACAAATGGAAATTAAAACTGAGTCCTGTGTTGAACACAACTGGAGAATGTAAAGTTCGCATTCCTAGTAGAAGGGAAGTTCTAGGATATATGCCTTGATTTCTCTTCTAGGTCTGTAAGCGATTTTTCTTTAAAAATTTTCTCTAGAACTTGCACTCACATCTGGGCGTACACTTCCAATCCGAGATTGCTTGCACTGCCCAAC
>RCUC01122895.1:0-36260 GCA_003697995.1 Taxidea taxus jeffersonii
CCACAGAAAAGTTGACATACCACAAAATTATAACACTATCTCCCTTTTCTTTTTCCTTATCCCATCTTTATTTCACCGCTATGGGAGAAAAAAGCAGAAGGAAAGATTCTGAATACATTCTTATCTCCCTAATAGTCCAAGATTTTTATCTCTGAATTTGTACATTATGCTTTGAAAACTAAGTGATGGTTTCAAGCTTTGTAAATCCATAACTTTTAGAAATTGGCCTCAGGTATAAACCAATTACATAGAAAGAAAAAAAGAACAAACTAAAGCAAAATCATGTACAAAGCCCAACTAATTTTGCCCTTAGAGTAAATAGATACACATAGACATAAATACAGAGAAGAAAATGTGGATCTTCTTGAAATGTTTGAAAATGAATGTTCAGATTTTTGGACATCTTAACCAATGTTTAAAAAGATAAACTCCAAATAAGATTCCTACCTCATAGAGGGATTTACACATTAAATTATATAATACTCATGAAGTATTTAAAACAATGCTGCCACAGCAAGTCATCAATAAGTGATCATTTATATTTCACTTTTAAACATTTTAGACATTGTCCTATAAAATGAACCACGTAGGTTTACCTTATAACCTAGGAATATATACAACTCTCTGTATCTTCTATCAGTTTAGGCATTTTCAACGTCTATTTTGCCTCTTCTTGGAAATTGAGGTGAAGGAGAGAATAATCTCTGCACAAGTTTTATTGCCCTTTAACAGTGGCTTAAGTTGGAGGGGGGGGCGCTTGGGTGGCTCGGTGGGTTAAAGCCTCTGCCTTCGGCTTGGGTCATGATCTCAGGGTCCTGGGGACACTGGGTCGTGATCTCAGGGTCCTGGGATTGAGCCCCACATTGGGTTCTCTGCTCGGCAGGGAGCCTGCTTCCTCCACTCTCTCTGCCTGCCTCTCTGCCTATTATTTGTGATCTCTGTCTGTCCAATAAATAAATAAAATCTTTTTAAAAAAGATTATTATTATTATTATTATTATTAATTTTCCTTTGATGTGCCTTCCTTTGTCAAAGAAGGAAGTGGTATACAATGCAGATATCCTGGCCAAAGAATGTTGCTAAGAAATTCATGGGATGGGGCAGGGGCAACTAAATGCTTAGGTCACAGATTAGGGAGTGGGAGTTAGCAGGTGGAGAGGAAGAAGGGGAAAAGGGGGAGCCAGAAGGTTGTTTATTAGTGGTAACTGGAAGAGCAGTGAGGAAACATGGTTACGGACTGGTAAAAAGGCAATTCAGTTTTATGGAAGCAGAACAACTGAGACAATATTGCCTGTAGGAACTTGGAACATAGAAAATGAATTTATGAGTCTGTCTAAGGGGGGGTGGCAGGCATTACTGAAAGTGCCCTTTGGTTTTTTGTTTTTGTTCTTTGTTTTAGTTGCATCGAATAAGGTGAGGCAAGAGAGATGAACTGAGAGAAAATTTCTCAGTTGGAAAGCAGAACTTAAAGGAAATATGGAAAAGCTAGGAATTGCTGGGTTGAAATAGAACACTGATTCACATTTCCATGCCATAAAAGATTCTTAGTAAGAAATGATCTGTGCATTAAGACCTATTTAAGTCTATGGTTATAAAACCCTTTGTTAAGATTTCAGAAAGACTTCAGCTGGTGGCTACTAGACTTCTAATCAGTCAAAAGATTTCTAAAATTTGAAAATGTGTTGTCCCACAGCATTTTTATATGCCCAAAGTTGATAGATTTCTGTCCCCAAAAGAACCATGGATGTCACCTATGGGGCATGGCAGCAACTCTAGTAAGACTGATGAAAATTTTAAGAAAATGGATGGGGTGCCTGGGTGGCTCAGTGGGTTAAGCTTCTGCCTTTGGCTCAGGTCATGATCTCAGGGTCCTGGGATCAAGCCCCGCATCGGGCTCTCTGCTCAGCAGGGAGCCTGCTTCCTCCTCTCTCTCTGCCTGCCTCTCTGCCTACTTGTGATCTCTGTCTGTCAAATAAATAAAATCTTGAAAAAAAAATGGTACTTACACAAAACCTGCCTCCTTGGACCGAAAGGAACAAAAATGGCCAATAAAATTTAAATAATAAGAAAAAAAAGCTTCTGGATCTTCTACGAAAAAGAAGCAGGCCGAGACAGGTACCTAGCTGCAAACACCAATGACTTCTAATCAAAAAGAGAAGGTATCTTAGAGAACAGAACCAAAAGGCCAGAGTGTGGAGCCAAGATCTGGGAAAAGGAGATTGATTCATGAGTCACTCGAATGCTGCAGTGCTGGACCCTGATCAAGGAAGCAGCCTTGCCCACACAGGAGGGAAAACTGCTGATGTGTGCCCAGTGGCTTTTCAGAATTACTGCAAAATCCTGACTACTAGATGCTTCCCATTCTTAACTTTCATTTATTTATTTGTTTTAGGATTTTACTTATTTATTTGAGAGAGAGAGACAGTGAGCATTGGGGGGGGGGGTTGTTGGTTTGAGGGCCAGAAGGAGAGGGAGAAGCAGGCTCCCCACTGAGCAAAGGAGTCCAATGCCAGGCTTGATCCCAGGACTCTGGGATCATGACCTGAGCTGAAGGCAGAGGCTTAACCCACTGAGCTACCCAGATGCCCCTCCCATTCTTTACTTTTTACCTACTTTTTTTTAATTTTAAAGGAGCTTTTGTATTTCCTGGGAAACAGGAAATACAAAATACGTGGGAAACAGTTCCCACGTACTTCTCATCCATTTTCCCAAACTGTTAACATTTTACAAAACCATAAAGCATTTGTCTCAACTAAGGAACCACTGTTGGTACATTACCATTAATTAAAGTCTACAGTATCCTCAAATTCCACTACTTTTTCCCTTGTGTCCTAATTTCCCTACTCTCCTAGGGCTCTGTTTCAAGATACTCTGCAGGGTCCCACAAATGCATTTCAATGACACGTCTCCTTAGCTTCCTACACTGTGACAGTATCTTTTTTATTTTTTTTAAGATTTTATTTGTTTATTTGATAGAGAGATAGATCACAAGTAGGCAGAGAGGCAGGCAGAGAGAGAGGAGGAAGCAGGCTCCCTGCTGAGCAGAGAGCCCCATTCGGGGCTTGATCCCAGGACCCTGAGATCTTGACCTGAGCAGAATGCAGAGGCTTAAGCCACCGAGCCACCCAGGCGTCCCATGGCACAGTGTCTTATCTTTCTTTGCACTGGATAATCTTGATGGTTTTGAGGTGTGTTTTGAAGGTATTTTGAAGACAAATTAGAGGATTTTGATGCTCAACTTGGGTTTTATGCGTTTTTTTCTTTCTTTTTTTTATAGTTCGACTGCTCTAGCTCTAACCAGATTCTGTAATGGAAAATCAGCCATCTCTCCAAGGAACACTGTTTCCCTCTCCTGGATGGTGGTATTTAAAACCAAGACCTGGGTGCTGAGTGTGCTCCATGTGCCATGCTTACTGTTTTTGAGCACATGTGTCTATCGAGGCAACTCTGCCCCGGTCTTACCATTTTATTTTGAGTGTGTAGCTGGAAGATCACTTGTGTTTCTAGCTTGCCCCTCTCATATCAAAAGAAGCTGCCTCTGAGGAGCTTCCCCCGTACTGAACTAAACATGGATCATGAGTTCCTGGACTTCAAGCCTGGTGTAATAATTGGTGTGAGCCTTCAGAGTCCCTGGATGAGAGTGAGTGTATTTTTCATGTTGAAGGAATGTGAATGATTTGCATCATCAGAAGTGGACTCTGAAATTAGTTTAGTTTTAGGAAATAAATTAAAAAGAAAATAAACTAAAAGTAGCCATATTGTTTCATGGCTACAACATTATCCTATCCCTCTCTGCAGGGTGGATTTGCTGCTCCTCCCACCCAGAGATGGTCTATTTCTCCTTTTGGTTGGAACTGGGCTAGATTTGTGGTGGAAGTAACATTTTTTTGGTTCTTGAACCAAAGCCTCAAGAGGGCTTGCAGCTGTTGCCTTCCTTCTCATAGAATCATGAGACCAGCAGGCTGATGAGGAAGCCCAAGTACAGACCACGTGGGTGGAGGAGCCTACTCCTCAGGTGTCCCAGGTGAGCCCAGCTCCCAGCTCCCACACCAGCTGAGTGCAGCAACCTGGGTGAGCTCAGGGGAGACCAGCAGAGTCCAGCCACTCACACAGTCATGAGAAATGATAACTCACTATGTTTTGGAGTAATTATTAAGAAGAAATGGATAATTAATACAATACAATTGACTGCTAAAAAGTTTATCTTTCTATGGATCCCAACTCTACTGCCCTATTAGTTCCACTGACCCAGGTCAGGGTTTTTAGTGGGTAATGAAATATATTAATTGTAAGGGTGAGTTAATATCTTGATTTTCTCTTTTTATATGACAGTAGTCCCCCTTTATCTGAAGTTTTGCTTTCCCTAGTTTCAGTTACCACTGGTCAAAGTCAAATGCAGTCCAGAAGCTGTTCCTTCTTTGGAAAGTCAATAGTAGCCTAACACTATGTCCCAATGCCTGGCTCATTCACTTCTCTTCATCTTATCATGGAAGCATTTTACCATCTTGTGTCATCTCAAGAAGGATGTGAGTAGAGGACAATGAGGTATTTTGAGAGAGGAACCATATTCCTATAACTTTTACATAGTACATAGTTTCAATTATTCTATTTTATTATTAGTGGTGTTAATATCTTACTGTGCCTACTTTTTAAATTAAACTTTATTATACTTTTTAAATTATTAAACTTTATTATAAACTTATTAACTTTTATTATAAACTTATTAAACTTTATTATAGGTATTATGTACAGAAACAAGCAAACAAACAAGGTATATAGGATGCGGTGTTATCTGTGGTTCTAACAGAACCACTGGGGGCGTTAGAACAGATCCCTGGTGGATTGGGGGGGTTGGCTACTGTATGACATTTGTACTGAAGACCTACAGAATTAGCACTTTACTAGAAAAGAGAGTTTTACCAGTAGACATGTTGAGAACTGTCAAAAATTGGCAAGGTATCTGGAGAATTGAAGTTTCTGATCCACCTCAGATGGCATCTTACCTACTGACTCCACCTGAAAGTAGAGATTAGTTCTCTAGGAGGTAAGGTTAGGAAACTGCAATGTAATTGTGATTAAAAACTGGTGAGTGTAAATTGCTCAACAGAGACAGCAACTTTCTCATGAGGAAAGTTCTATTTCCACCTCCAGATTTACCTCAAGCCACTGACCTTGTTCAGCCTGTCCTACACACACTGAACTTGAGTCTTTTAAAGATAGTTGCCAACCTTTTTTCTTTAGTTGATTCCTGGGTTTTTAGTATCTTCATATAGTTTTAGTTTTGATAAGATTGACCATTTTATTCATCCCTTCAACAAACACATATTAACCATAACATTTAATGGGCCAGGAATACAATAATAATTCCTACATAGCTGATGCCCTTGAAAGTATATAAATGAATAATTCAGTAAAATATTGTCTGCGTAACATTAGAGGAAAGAACAGATGGGCATCTAATGTAAATTGGGTGGATTGTGATAAAGAAACTAAATCCATTTTTGATGTCTGATTACTGCCAGTGGCTTTTAAGCCTCATACCTCACCCTTTCCCTTCTGCCCCACATCTGGACAAGCTGATAAGAAAGCCTGGTGCTTCCCCCTTTGTTGTGGGAAGTTCAGCCTTTTCCTCAGCCACACCCCCCTAACCACCATAAAAATCTCAGGCTAGTCTTCTTCCCTTGATCTCTGAAATCATTTTGGACCAGCTTGGGAGGCCCACCCTGCTCCCTTCAGGAAGCTGATTATGTAGGTAATAAACCTTTTCAAACCCTACTGGTGCCTGTGTGGCATCATCAGTCTTGAATCAAATTTTGGATCAGGGTAGCCATCTTGTCTCCAGAGAACGACAACAAAACAGGTGCTCGTAAAGGGTAGGATTATAATTAGGATTTTCAGAAGGCGATGATGGTTGAGTAGGAGAAGCAAAGAAAGGCAATAAGAGGAGGACTGAAAAGTAGCCACTGAGTTTGGAAATTTCGAATGAATTATAATTTTTTCCAGAATCCTTTAAAGGTGTGATGGGGAACACAATCAGATTGCAAAGGCCAGGGATGAGCCAGTCGAGGCAGCAAATGTTGATTACAATTTCAACAAAGTGGAGTGGAAATTATTCAGCAGAGGCTGAAGATAAGGGGAGAGAAAAGGAAGCAGGGCCAGATAAGGACTTTTTTTCCTTTTTTTCTGAAAAAAGGGAATAAGACAACAAAGATTTCTTTATAGACCAAGGTTACATTCAGTCAAATAAAAGAGGTTGAAGACACTGGGAAGAGGGATTAATCGATAAAACAAGATGGAAAAGCAAGGTGAAAGTTTCGATTTAACAAAACAACAAAATAAACTACCAAAGCAGGGTGGGGAGGAGAAAAACTCTATGTGGAAGATTTAATCTTGGTTAGAGAAAGCAAACTCATCCAGTGGTGCTCAAACAATACAAGTGTATAAGGGCTTGGGTGTATATACCTTTGGGTGGCCTGGATCAGTAGGAAACTGATGGAGAAAAAGCAGAACAGCTTCCTAAAGGTGAAGGTATGGTTACCTCTGGAAGTCCCTAAGGAATGGGATTTAGAAGGGGTTAAGGGACGTAGTGAGGTTTGGAAATGCCAGCAAATGGGGTGGCCGAATCACTGAGGACAGAAGGGAAAGCACTGACAGACAGCTCTCAGACCCACCTCAGGCTAGAGACTCAGAATTGTCAGACACCAACCTGCAGAAATGGGATCATTTAACTACAGGGAACAAACTGAGGTTGCTGGCAGGGAGGGGGATGGGGGGATGGGGGCTAAATGGATAGATGGCTGTTAAGGAGGGCACTTGCTAGGGTGAGCATTGGGTGTTATATGCAACCAATGAGTCACTAAATTCTACCTCTGAAACTAATAGTACATTTTGTGTTAATTAACTTGAATTTACATTTTTTAAAAAAGATAAAAACAGAATGAAAAAAAAAAAAAAGAAAGAAAGAAATGCTACTGTCTTCCATCTACCTCATTTGGATTCCAAACAATCCGGTGGTCTGGGTTTACCCCAGGGTTGGGATCCAGAATGTCAGGACCACACAGATTAAATGCCCCTTCAGGTCTACTCAGACTGCAAGCCATTTTTCTAACAATTACTATGTCCTGTTTTATTTTACCCTTTCTCTCCCTCACTCTGGCATCAACCTGGATGGTTGGCCTGGGGCAAGAGAGGCATCAGAAATTGTGCTGTGGGGTCCTCCTCATGGCTCCCCGGGGATATGGTTGCAGAACATTATTACATAACATTTACTTTAGAATAATTTCTGACTTCCTTTTTTTTTTATTGTGAGATGGAGTCCAAATACATATCTTATTAATTTTTGATCTTCGGCATATGTAGGGCAATTAAATCTATTACCCATAGAAAGAGAACCACTTAAAAAGTAGATAAGGAATATCCTATAGTAAGCGGACTCCAGAAAAACGAAACCCGAAGACATACATTCACACATCTGGCAGTGATTCATAATTGAATATTATTTTCTCTCTTGTTATGATGGTTTGCCTCAGCTTCAATCCCTAAACTGAAAGTAGCTGAGTAATATTGCTGGCACCGTCTCTCTATCCCTGTTCCATATGTGCAGAATGAAAGGTTTAACTATAATTCACTCTGGTAGCATTATACAGGGAATTTCAATGAAGGTGTTGAAAGAAAATAATTACCAATGGAGCCTGAGGCTAGAAGGGAAATCTCTCTCCCTCTCTTTTACAATATGTTTCTAATGGCTAATGTGTGAGTAACAACCTGGAGGAGGGGACCATTTTCTTACGTGACTGCATCAGTACCTGTCAGAAACAGTATAAATTTGTGAAATGAGAAGGACAGTAAAATGTTCCATGATGAAAGGTATTAAATGCAAACTTCCAGGCTTAGGAAACTCACCCAAGAACATATGAATAGGGATAGTACGCCTCAGATACTTTCTGACTCTCACAAACTCATAATGACCCAAGGCTATGGTGAATTTGACGTGGTCCTCTGCCACTTGACACAACTATACATCCAGTTCTGCTCCCATAAGAATAGCACTACAGATCCACCATATATCTAGAATACATAGTGACCAGGGCACAATCCCAAATAGAGCCTCATAGAGTCCGGGGTTGTTTTTGAATACTAGACCAAAGATAGCTTTTGTTGACTAGGATTCCAAACTGTAGGATGTGAAACTAAGCAGATGATTGTTAAAAATCCTTACTCCCAAGCCCAGCTCAAAGAAATTCTGATTCACTAGATCTCAGGTAGTGTGCTTGACTCTGCATAGTTAGCAAATACCCATGGAGATTCTGGTGCAGATATCATTGGGATTACATTTCAAGTAAGATTTAGGAGAAATCTGGCACCATTATTGGGCTGGTTTTAATTGATTAAAACCTCTACTCTGTTGAGTGAGACCCTTACTACTTCAATATTTTCCTTGGCAGTATGAAGAGAGGCCACTGAAAAAAAAGAAAAGAAAAGGTTTACATGAGACAAGAATGGTATGTCAATCCTGTTTTTGGCAGCCACACTGCTATTCTCAAATTTTAATTCCAGAGCCAAAGCAAGAGGCATAGGTCCAAGCCCCAGGAAAAGCCGCTATGTGGGAAGAATTTTTTGGCTTCATGAACTCTGCTTCCACTGTGTCTGTGTCTTTGGGGTGAGGGACAAGGAGGGCCCTGATCATCCAAGAATGCCAGGGGCATAAGGTTCAGCCTGCCTCCCCAACATCACCATCTGGCCCCCACTTGCCACTCCAGCCTGCATCTTACCACCACACCACCACTCCTAATCCTCAGCACACCACACTCCGCCTTCAGCAGCACCCTGAGCTCCAAACAGTCTCAAACCAGCCTTCCTCATCAAAATTGTGACAAAGTCTTATAAGACGCTTTGGTGAAATAGTCCTTCCTAAGGCTCACACAATGCATGGCAATGGCTTACATGTGTTTTTCCTTTCTTATAATATTTACTCCAGCTTAAATAAATGACTCATGATGAGAACTTCAGACCCCTAGTCTGAAGACTGGTAGAGCAAATCACTGGACTTAGGAGACATATAGATACTGCTGAAATCACATCACCATAAAGTCAGTCATGTCAGCCAACTTCCTCCTCATACATGCACTACCTTCTGCAAACTGCCCTTACCCTCCATCTTTCTCTCTCCTCCAAACCCGTCCCATGCCCAGGCACTGTGTTCCCTGCTCTCCCTGCCCTGCATGCTCCTCAGGCTTTGTTAGCCTAAGGAAAGGCACCTTTTTAGAACAGTAATACCCTTACTACAAATTTGAGAAAAGAGGGAAGCTTGGGAACCCTGTTAGGATATAAATCAAAGTGTAAGGAAGTATAGGAACAGGAGACTTAACCATGCAAGTTGACCTGGAAAACACATCATAGTCTAAAAGAGGCTCTCTCTCTTTCCTCACTTTTCCATCCTTACAACAGCAGAACTTACTTCAAAACCAAGAAGGGTTTTGGAAAAAATTACTATAGAAGCAAAGGAAATAAAGATAGAACTCATTTTATTTTCATTTATTTTATTATTGAAACTTTTTTTTTTTACTGTAGCAATTAGTAAGTATATATTCTTACTGGGTTTGTTAATTAGCCAATTTATAAATGTGACCATAAGAACCAGAGGTCCCAAATAAGAAAAAAATACTACAAACCTTCCTATACTTAATAGAGAGAGTGCTTCTTTATATTTTAGAACAAAAAGGAGATACATTTGAACAAAATGACCTTCCAGTTGCTAAATCAATAGAAAATTTCTGAGTAAGGACTGGTATATAATGCCCACTCTGAAGGAGATCATTTCATAGCACTTAGCTAGTTCGTAATAACCTAGCATCTTTTCCATCTTAAAACAAACAAACAAACTCAAAGCAAAGAAACAACAACAACAACAAAGTGGAGCTTCTCACTGCATTTAGCATCCAGAATGTTCTGTGCCAGTCTCTGTGTCAATTGGCAGCATGTCTCTGTTGGTATTTTCTTTAAAATAATATGATAGCTAAAAGGAAATTAACTAATTCAATTCTATCTTCTTTAATTAGATTGTTAATCATTAGGGACCAAGACTAAAACATACATCTCAACCTCTGAATAGTCGTTGGTATATTGCCAACCCACTTCTCACCACTTCAACTCAGAATCTTCTCTTAAGCAGCAGATATAGCTAGCAATGTATATGCTAACCTGCTGTTTCTAGTATTGGAATGCTTTAACTGCATCGTTTGTGATTATCATGTTTTTGGTGCAAAAACCTTACATTTTATTAAACATAAAATTCTAGTAAGCCTGTTTTTCAGACCCAAAAAAGAAAGAAACTTTTTAAAGATTTATTTATTTATTTGACAGAGAGAGACATCACAAGTAGGTAGAGAGGCAGACAGAGAGAGGGGGGAAGCAGGCTCCCTGCCGAGCAGAGATCCCGATGTGGGGTTCGATCCCAGGACCCTGAGACCATGACCTGAGCCAAAGGCAGAGCCTTAACCCACTGAGCCACCCAGGTGCCCCAAAAAGAAATGTTTTTCCTTTTTTTTTTCTTTAAGAAATTTATAACTCCTTGATATGGACTGAATCGTTCCCCCAACTCCAAATTTCCTACGTTGAAGCCCTAACCCCCAATGTGGGCTATGGGTATTTGGAGACAAGGCCTATAAGGAGGTAATAATGGTTAAATGAGGTCATGAAGGTGAAGTCCTAAGCTGATAGGATTTGTGTACTTATATAAGATACAGAGAGCACTCTCTCTCTCTCTCTCTCCACCATGCAAGGACACAGCAAGAAGGTGATCATTTGCAAAACAGTAAAAGATCTCTCGTGAAAAACTGGCACCTTCATCTTTATCTTCTCTATAGAACTCGAAGAGAGACATGTCTCTAGTGGAAGTCTTGCAGTCTGTGCTGTTTTGTTACAGTAGCCTGAACAGAGTAAGACACTCGCACTAGTCACTCTGTTCCTGCCACCTTGTCTAGGACACCCAGTTTCCACCATACTTCCCATCCTCTTTTCTTGCATTATTCTTATTATTAGCACATATTATCATCTAGCTTACAATAAGTATATTTTACATTTATCCATTGATGTCCAGTTTTCCCTTGTTAGATTGTAAGCTCCATGAGGACAGGGATTTTGTAGTTCTTTACTCATTGCTGTATCTCTAAAACCTAGAAGCATGTGTTAGCTTCTGACCTTTGGAGTGTCAACTTTTAAAATGCTGAAGAATACAGACCCTGGCCTAGACACTCAGAAAGGATAAACAACAACACATAAATGAAGAACCCAAACAAATAGAAGATGAGCATGGACCCATTAATGACAATTAGAATGTAACAGATGCAAGCCTGCAGAAAGGCTTGCATAGATGTTGTCTCGCAGCAGAAAGTCCCTTATTAGTGGTCCATAAATGAAGGGATAATACTTACCATTGATACTTTGTGAGAACCAATTACCAAGTGTAATGGATGCTTCCAAGAATTTTCAACACACCCTGGTCAGTGTAAGAAAGCAATATGTATTATTTGCTTTGCAGGAGGGTAAATACTTGGAAATAATGGATACAAATCTATTGAAGCATAATAGTTATTATATTTCAATTTATTTCCATGTAAATTGCTTGTTACATGCTGAGTTAGTACAAAGAATTACAAAAGAGATAATTGAGTGCATTGGAAAATATAAAAAAAATGTGACATATTAGACTACATGATTTTTAACTAAAAATCTTTGGATTGTGAAGGCATCACTTAACTCCCTATTTGAAATCTGGCAACAAACTCACTGCCAAAAAGCATATGCTATATCAAATTAGATCATCATCACACAGAATACAGAACATGCATTTTTAAGGCATATGTATGTTCAACAACATACTAATATATTTTGGTAACCACTAAATGTCAAACATTATCCATACAAGGTATTAACACATTAATGTTTTCATTAAAAAAGAAAGATCTCTTTCCTCATTACATTACACATTTATAGAATAGAGAGCTGTCAAATAAATTTCCGCAAAGTAGTTCAAGCTAGACCTTATAACACTTGAATCATATAATCGGGGGCAAATAACCTTTAAAATGAAAGATAAATGGTAAAATTTAAGGGCATTTAATTTGCATAAATGTAATGTTAATGGTCTTTTCCTGGTTTCATATTTTATGCTTAATTTATATATGTCACTCTATTAGGTCCTTAACACTCTTATAGGTCAGTTTTAATTTTTTCTAATTTTATTTTACCATAATAAGTAATATGGAAGTAGTTTATCATATATAAAAATAAGGTGAACTCATAAAAATAATTTAGCATGACTAGAAACATTCTAGCATCAAGACCATATTATAGTTCCTTTGTTAATGCTTGCTTTGAAATAAATACGGATATTTTAGATTCTTGTGTGTCGAAAACTTATATTCAACTTTGGATTCTCAGGACTGAATACCAAGGAATTCTTCCAGGTTAACAGTCATTGTGATTTTGTATGCAGAAAAAGACAGAACAAAGAGCTTTACATGGTGCATGGTTTTGTCTTCCTTTACTTTGAAAATAATATTAACATTTGACACTCAAGTTCGTGGCTTTAAAGTTTTATCCATTAAACTTCTACATAAACACTGAAATACATTCAAATACACCTGCTCAGACAATACTGTGTCACCTTTAACAATAAAATAGAACAAAGCATCCACTGATTAACTACAGTGATTTCAAGGTCATCCATGGCCTATAATCCATAACAAATTGTAAAATGCCAGCAGTGCATGAATTTAGCTATAGGTCAAAGTTTGACAGCAAAATATCAATTTATAAACAGCAAAATATATTTTCTTAACTTTCTTTGACTTATCTTTATGTGCCAACATCAATGGATTCTGGATGGTAAATTTTGCCATCATCCACCACTGGGATAATTTAAATGGATAAAACAGAGTGAAATTCCTTTCTCTAAAGAAATTTTATCTCCAACTATTACTTCCACTTTTTCTTGGGACAATATGCAATGAGAATGAAGGTTGTCCTCACTCATTTCAGTCAGTGATGAGAGGATTGAGGCTTCCTTTAGGACAAAGATGTTTCTTTTTCTTTTTCTTTATGTCAACCAAAATTGAAATGGAAGGGGTAAGTTATGAGATTCAAAACATTCCCCATTTTTATTACATTGTCCTCCTATGACTTAATGTGAAAATTAAGGGCCATGTGAATGTTTATCACACATTTGCTAGGGACCTTTATATCACTTGGCAGGCAAATTCTCATACAGATGCCTATAAAAATACCCAAATGACCAGTCTTTAAGTTTTGTTTTCAACCTACTTTTCAAATTCAAGTACTTTAAAGTACTTGGTTTTTTGTTACACTGGTAATTTCAAGAATAGTTCCAATACCTTCAAACTGAAACAGACCTATCTTTGAAAATGAGATTTCTTCATAAGTGTATCAAATTGCCTGATAAAAATATTAAACTCTGTGTAATTGTACATGATTGAAAATGTATGTACAAGCATGAAAACAATAATTTATACAGGTCACCCTGGCCTGTGGTGCTTGTCAGTTATCCTACTTATTTGGTATTTTTACAGATAATCGCATATCTAAGTTCTACTCTGGCAAAAGAAAAAGAAAAACATACAATGGAGACCTATCTGAGTGGATAGAGAGATAAGTATATTATATTATATTGGCTGTTTCTCTGAAATAGGAAAGTCCCAAACTACTACAGTTAGTTGTATATTAGAATAGCACAAAGCTATTCTACTGGTGGAATTTATTTTCTTATCTAAAAATCATATTTGTAACAAAATATAAAATGTGCAACTTCCATATGCTCTGGCTCCAACGAAACCTAAGGTAAAAACAGAGACTTTATGGGGTTGGAATGCAGAATTTAGGACTAAGCATTTCCAATATTCAGAGTAACACAGACTAGTGTCAAGAACTTGGTTTCACTGGGACACCGGTTATCTTGAAAATAGTCTTGAAGACTTCCTTGCATGAAAAGACATGAAGAACAATGGTTTCTAGTTTGTCGTTTGTTTTTGTTGGACTTAATTTCTGTGAGTTTCATATCATATTGTAAAGAAACATTTAATCTTATTGATGTTTACTGGCTTTTTTGTTTTTTGGAGGGGAACATGTCACATTTGCTAAGTTGTTCTTATGTATTAGTTACAGATGACCCTGGATTTTTACAAATGTCTTGCAAATATTCTAAATCTCTTATGACAAAGTGTTTCTCAGTTTTGCAACTTTACTTACAACTAAACAGAAATAAAACAACACAAAATACCATGGCAAAGGAAATAAATTCATGTTTAACTTTCAGTACACTAAAACTAAATGCATACCAATTTTTATAAAATAACTACAAAAACCTACTAAGTAAATATGCTTACTAACAAAGATTAGAAAAAATTACTGATGAATCTTGACCAGTGGCTACGTGGTCATTAAGTCACATCTTTCTTACAGTCGAGGTCATCTGCAGGATCTCAACAACAAAAGAGGTTGTGCAAAATGCTAGAGTACGGCTTCTTCAGGGCAGTTGCTAAAGGCAAGAGCTGAACTACAGCAAAAGGGTCTCAGACTTCACTGTGATCACTGAGTTTGCTCAAATTCTAAAATAGAAGAGGAAGAAATAAGCACATGTTCGACTCTTAAATTGGTACCATAATCAAAGAACAGTAGTAACTGATGCAAGCTATCCAGCCAAGTTAAGCAGGCAGACGTTCTGTGAGGCATCAGAGTTTGGTGGTTTAAAGCTCCAAGTCCAAGGTCAGGCTGCTGACTCTGAAACCAGCTCTCCCACTTACAAATGGTATAACTTTCCTGGGCCTCAGTTTTCTCATTTCTAAAAAAAAACTGGTTAAATAAGAGTATCTTCCTCATAAGGTTGTGGCAAGTCTAATGAATTAATATAGGTAAAACTCTTAGGATATTTCTGCAATATAAGGAATATTCAATAAATGTCAGGTTTATCATAATAATAATTGTGTTGTCATTGTTATCATTTTGTAAATATGTACTACTCTGACTGAATGTTATAGGGATGACTCTGGGAAATGCCAAATGCTGTTCTAGGGATGGGAAAAGCAAAACGATTCAAAGTCAAAGAAAAATTGTAGGAAATCAAAGCTCTAGGAACTGCTCTTTAACTATAAAGCCCAGTATTTGGAGGAAAAGTGTGATGCTTCACATCATGGGAATGCTGAGCTCTGTAAATAATATTCGCAAAGACGGCAACATGAACTTAGAGGTAAAAATATAGCAGAAAAAGCTATATAAGCAGAAAAAAGCTACATAAGACTAAAAAGTAAAAATAAAAAAGCTATATCAGACTAAATCTAAAGTTTTAGCATTTGACAGAGGTGGATTCAAATTCCAGGATAGCAGATCCTGGAAGAAGTATTTATTTTTACAAGCAAGAAGTCTGCACTTAATGGGTGATCCCCAAATCCCTTAAGCCATGATATTGTTGGAGACCCAAATTATTAAGCAATGTTCATAACTGATCCAAGTTAGGAATGGAAACATTCCTTTACTGCAGCAGAGTACTTTGAGAGGAGAAACGATGTCATAGATTTTAAATACCAGTGAGGTAATATGCTAATACCAAAAAAAAAAAAAAAAAGCAAAGCCTTGGATTCTACATTCTAACTTTTCTTCTAACTCCTGCATGCCAACTTGCATGGCTCACCTTATTTGAGTAGATGTTACTTAGTGCAGCAGATACTGAATCAAAAGAAATTGGTTTCTCTGAGTCTGGGTTTCCACAGTACTTCATTGCTTTTACCAAGGAAGCTACAAGAAAACACAAGTAATGTAAGGCTAGCTGGAGCGGCAGAAGGATCCTATTCAAGGTTCGTCAAGAATCCTCCCTTACCTGTGCAATGGGCTAATGAGACATCCACACTTCTGCTCTTACAGTCATTGTAAACCTGGGGGGATGAAGATAGTATCCCATAATTAATACAGGAGAACAGGCAGGGAAGAAAAAAATGGGCTTAAGAAGAAAGGAGAATTCCTAGTTAAAAACAAAAATGCCAAAGTGTCTGATGTCACACCACCAGAGGGAGACATTGCTACACAGTCGGGCACACCCTGGCAATTCTAAAAGACAGCCTTAGCCAACACCATTAGCAAGGTATTCACCTTGCAGGCAACTAAGTCCAGGTAGTTAATAAATGAAATTTCATCTCATAAAACTAAAACACCACATTTCCTTCCCTGTAAGAATGCTAGAAAGTTGTTCTCAACCTTCTTTTCCTGGAAGTCAAGGACCCACTTATAAACATGATGAAAACTGCTCACCTCCTGCTTAGTTTAATATTTTACAACAATGTGTGCATATTCGTGGACTTTCAAATCCCATCCATGGATGGTAAGCTGAGAACTAACAGAATCGAAGCCGAGTTTGATTGCCCAACCTCCCATTTGTTAACGGTCCATCAAGATGAGAGATGCTAACTAACGTGCTGGGCGTATTTTGGAGGCTTGCCTCATTCATGTCCTAGAAAACACCATGGAGGAACAACTTATTGAAAACCCAGATTTTAAATTCACCCAGACCAAAGTCAACCCATGAAA
The DNA here is from genome assembly GCA_003697995.1 of Taxidea taxus jeffersonii. NCBI lineage: Eukaryota > Metazoa > Chordata > Mammalia > Carnivora > Mustelidae > Taxidea > Taxidea taxus. Next base: position 16,593 of record RCUC01122895.1, read on the forward strand.
CTTGGTGAAAATAAAATGAGAAGTTTTAGCAACAGTAGGATGGATTTGGTTATGTAATAGAGATGTATCTTACATATAAAACAGAGAAAGCATTTTACAACACATTCTAAGAGTTTGCATGATACATTCAAAAATTTTCCCTTATATTTTTCCTACAGTAAGTAGTTATATGGTAGAAGAATTGCAGAATAATAAGAGATGTGTCACTCTGAGCGTGAATAAATAAGCAAACAAACTAACAATACATGGACTGAAACTTGGCCAAAATAAATGGCTCCTGTTTTTATAAAGTCAGAAGGATTAATTCAAGGTGACCGGTCAGTGTTTGACTTTTTCTCAAGCTCAGAAAGCTCAAACACATTGTTACAGGTGGTTTATTGATGTTGATAAACATAATCTCCAGTTCACTGACCTTCCTAGTGTCCTAAGTAGAAGAATAAACAGAAGTCATTCCATTTCCTCCAACCTAGAACTCACAGGGTTTTGTTCCTAGCACTACAGTGACTAAGGAAATAAACCAGGAACTTTAGGAAGCAGGAAGACAGGCATGGCTCAAGACACTCTGGGGTTCTTTCCTCTAGACCCTCTTTCGGTGGCTGAAACTAAAACAACACTAGTATTTGCATTTTAAGAAATGACTTTCGCAAAATGAAAATAAATAATAAAAGCTGGAATTATTGAGTACTTATTAACTTCTAGAAACTTTGTTGTGTGCTTTCTTTGCAATGTATCACTGTAAAGCTTCACAAATTGATGAAGCTGGTATGTCTACTTTCAGCTTACAGAAAAGTAAATACATTAGCCCAGATCATAGAACTCATTATATGGCTAATACTCGGAGCCAGGGTTTATCTATCTTTAAAGCCAATGTTCTTAATATACATTGTAATTTATGTAATTATGATGAAATAAACCAAATAGTAATAAAGAAATTAAAACAGGCAAATTGACACTAAGCTGCTGGTGTCCTATATACAGACAGGAAACACCAGGCCAAAAGCAAATGTTATTTTTTGCTAATCTAAAAATAAAATGCATTGGCTGATTTATCTCCTAATTCCATTGTGCAGTATTTTAAAACCATGAAGATGAATGGAAAAAACAAGAACCAATGGCACCTGGGTGGCTCAGTGGGTTAAGCCTCTGCCTTCGGTTCAGGTCATGATCTCAGGGTCCTGGGATCGAGCCCCACATCGGGCTCTTTGCTCAGTGGGGAGCCTGTTTCCTTCTCTCTCTCTCAGCCTGCCTCTCTGCCTCCTTGTGATCTTTCTCTGTCAAATAAATAAATAAAATCTTAAAAAAGAAAACAAAAACAAAAAAACCTCTTTCTCAACATGCCTAGTTCCTGAGTTGTTTGGATTCCTCTGAATTTTTAACTTTAGATCTTAACCTTAGTGGGAATAGGTAACCATTTCCTCCTGTTTACTAACTCTAATACTGATTTGTAATCTCTAGAGAGGGGTACTGATAAACATTTGAGCATATTCAAAATAAATTTAAAATACAATTAAACCAAAACTGTACATCCTGGTCTTTCCCAGTAAAGGGACAATCCTAATCTAGTGTTTCCCAGAATATGATCTCGGACCACTTGCCTCAGAATCACCTGTGGTTGTTTAAATAAAGATTCCTGGACCAAAACTAGGACTCAGACAACCACGTGGCTGACAAGCAACCCAGGTGAGCCCTTCTGTACACCCACTGGAGAGCACTCTTCTAGACCCTGGTGACGCAGAGGAAACAGAAAGGCCGAACAGCCAAGAACCATCTGTCTACGGTCCAGATTTGGATGCAAGAAAACATGACGTATTCAGGTTGAACTATGCCAAACTGTGCAGTTTTTATAGTGAAAGAAACAAGAAAATGAAAGCATATTATATGGGGGGGAAAAGGGTGATATACCAAAAACAGCCACTGAATTTAAGTCTAGGATATTTAAAACTCAACCATTTTTGCGTGATTTTCTTTCTAAATATCTGCTCATACTGAGACAAAATCCTCCCCTCATTTTTATGAGGGGCATAAACAGCAACCCAGGGGGCTTAGTGATATCCCCCATGCCTCACAGCTACTGGGATAGTACTGGGACCACACCCCGACTGTCTCACCCTACCCATATTCTCACCCTTTGTTCATAGGAAAGCAATACAGAAGTTGACCTTTGCACTGTGTTTCTTGTCTTTGTTTTTGGTGTGTGTGTTTTGTTTTTGTTTTTGTTTTTTTGACTTTTGCACTTTCTTAAATCTGGAAGTTTGGACATTTCAATTTTATATTTATAAATGGATAGAGACACAGTTACACAACACCACAGAAAACAACCAACACCCATAATGTGAAACTGTCCAAAAACTACTGATTTAACTCTTTAAAGCTCTACTTCCAGTTTCTGCATCTTGCCCTAGTAACTAACACAAGACTATCCCATCCTCCATAAAAGTAGACAACCAAACAAAAATATATTAACAACTGTTTTCAGACAGTGGGAACTGGGAGCACAGGACTGAGTGCCCTGAGGGAAAGAAGACAGATGAGACAAGCTCCCCAGAAGCTCAGCTTTCTGCACAAAGCAGCTTCTGGGCCAGAGAATGATGGATGCCTGAGTAAAATGCAAGAGCTTCACTGAGCTAAGCAGACGGAAGTAGAGTTCAGGAAGGATTAGGTGGGCGGAATCAGTGGGAGAGAGTCATGGAAATGAGGGAGATAAGCAGAGAAAGAGCTCCAGAAATGTTCACATGATTTTGATTAAGTTTTTGGCAGAATACAAAATTACCCATGACTATGAGGCAGGGTAGGGAGCTCCTGGGGAGCAGATACCCAGAGACAGGTAAGCCGAGCTCCATGCAGCAGAAGCTGGTAGAGGACTGAGGACAGTTGAGGAAAGATATTTCTCCATCTTCAAGACCCTCCCCCCAAAAATCTAAGACACTGAGGGAGAGAACAAAGGAGAAAGGAGGTAACTTCCCTGTTGACATAGTATTTACTGAAAAAAAAAAAAAAAATAGGGATGTCTGAGTGGCTTAGTAGGTTAAGCATCTGCCTTCAGCTCAGGTCATGATTCCAGGGTCCTGGGATCGAGTCCTGCATGGGGCTCCTTGCTCAGCTGGAAGCCTGCTTCTCCCTCTGCCTGCCACTTCCCATGCTTGTGGGTGCTCTCTCTCTCTGACACATAATCAAATAAAATCTTTTTTTTTTTTAAAAGCAGAGGAAAAAAATTCCAGAAGCATCTGAGTTTTCCTTGAATTGGAAAAATAAGGTATTGTTCTTCCTGTGGAAATGTCCTGTGAGCCATGTTCATTTTAAGGAAATAATCAGTTTTATATTTTGCATACCAGGGCCATGGAGATACCACGAAGATCACGGGGTAGAGAAGTAAACAGCATCATCTGACAGAATGGAGAAAAGCTCCTGCACTGGGGGCTGTTTGAGAGATGGGATAAGGTATCTGGTGAAACTACACCCATCCATGAGGGTGAGAGAAACATCCTGCCATTACCAGGGCTACTTTCTCATGGAGGGGACTTTTGTTTTTAGAAGCCTGTAAGCTGACTGCCCAGCAGGTACTGTGCCCACTACATCTCAAGCCTGTGTTCTGTTCTCTCTGATCACCCCATGTGATTACCCCCACCCGTGGCCCCCACACATACACACACTGGAAGCTTGATGGGATCTCCTGAAGACAACTCTATGGCAGTGGGAGGCGTCAAGTTCTATGTCCTTTGGGGAGAATGGGTGAGACGAGCCCTGAAACAAGTGGAGTCAAAACCCAGGGGCTGTGAGAGTAAGCCCTGTTACTACAGAAAAGGGAAAAAATCAGTCCAAACACAAGCTATGCAAATACCTCAACAAGCATGGAGACTCCCGAATAGTCAAAAAAAGTCACTCCGCTGCAATCCAGGATTAAAAAGCACTTCTCACTTGGACCCGGCTGGGACGCTTCCTCTGCGGGAGAAACCGAGACTCCAGTTAGGGAGAATTCTCAGAGATGTCTGCTGCAGGCTGTGCCGAATGTAGAAATGTAACAGCGGCCTCATGTTCAACAAGACATGCCAAACACTCTTCAGTTTTTATGTTTTTCACTTAATTACGGATTACTTCGGAACTCTTTAACATTTAATTACTCAAATGTGACTTCAGGTACTTATTACATAACTCAGAGAGGAAGATGGGATGAGTTAATTACCTCCCTTTTCACAAGAGACACACTGAAACTCAGCCATCATTTTAAGTGGTTTGAAAGAACACTGGCAAGTCCACGCCAAAGACAGACCGGAATCGAGGCCTCCAGGCATCCTGAATAGCTCTCCTTCCACACTATCATACCATTTCCTTCATGGGCATGCCCGGAGGTAGAGCCCTGCTTTGTGGTGTCCAAAGCTAATATAGTTTGAGGATCACATTTTAAGGAAAAGATTCATTGCTGGGGCTTGTCTCTTGGGCACAGAAGGGATTTGTAAGAGAGACCCTAAAAAACGAAGCTTTCTTTGTTCACAGTAAGTCAGCCTCTGAATGTACCTGAGGGAGAAAACTTTCCTGAGGTCATCACGGATCTTGACCTCTCATTTGCTGATATCTTCACCACCACGGCTTTCTCATGTGACATGGTTTCCGACAGGCCATGTCTTAAGTCCCTCTAAGGAGTGAAATGGCTCTCAGAAAAGACCATGTAAAGAAAGATACCTCCACTGTTGTTAGGCAAAATCTATCAAATAAATTCCAGTTCTTTAATGATTATGAAATTCTCTGAAGAAATAAATTCTTAATTGGACTAGTTTTGCTATTTAAAATACCCATGATTTTCCTCTATAGTGGCTACAAAACCATGAGAATATTATTGTTTCTCAGTTAGCATTGGAGGGAAGTGTAAGGGAAATTATCTATTTTTTAAAAACTGCTACTTAAAGGTAAAAAGAGGTGGGTGGAAAATATAGAGCAAACACTGAACATTTACTTTTTGCAGTAACTGCTAGCAAAAAGAGAACTGTCACAAAGTGATTTTAATGTATTTGAAAAATGGCATTCAGATATAGGATTTGTTTCTAGGTTTCACCTTTAGATCTATGTTTATATTTATTACTTGAAATAATAACTATAGAGCAGGTACTTCATTCAGGGAAACTTTTTGAATATAATTGTTCAAATGTAGTTCAAATTACAAGGTTTCAACATGGTAGAGGGTAATACAAGTCAAATACTATCCCTTTCTTCTAGGAGCTCATCCTTGAGTCCCAAGGATAAAATTGGTATATAAATGTCATGATAAATGAAAACAAATGGGAATTTACAAGAAGGATAAGTTTGTGGAGTGATCACTCAAGGCTTTGGGCAAAGTAGACTTGTAGGATGTGTATGATTCCAAAAATGAGAAAAGATGCACTGTGAGTATTCCACATGGACAGCTGTAACTGATCACTAATGACAGTTTGAGATTTCAAATTCCTCTTCACTCAGCCAGCATATATTGAGGACCTACTGTGTGCTAGGCACTCCAGCAGGCCTTCTGTTTTCCTATTTCTCCCGCAGAAAGGAGGGTTAAGGAGTAAGTGTAGGCTCAGGCTATGCTTCCATTGGCCCAAAAGAGCAAATCAGGACTTTAAACAAAATTGAGAGTAACCATAACTTAGATCATCCACTGACCACTCAGTAGTAATCATGCTCACTCACTATGTGCCTCATTAAATATGGGACCTACTTCTACTAATGCAAAGACTCTTATTTATATCCTCAGACATAATGTGCCCTGCTCATTATCAGAGATAAGAGAGGATTTCCTGTAAGATCACAGGAAAAAGAAAAATACATAACTGAAGCAAAGGTAAACGGTGGCATGTTGATTGACATTTATTCCTTCTATCTCTTATTCCCATAAATACACACACACACACATATATAAAAACACACATATACACACATAAGTTGGTACTATAATAATTGCTGTATATATACTGTTATTTCATTTTGCTTAGAATTACAGAGAAAGAATCACTAGATCATTGTTAAAAGAGCTTCTAAGACATTTGCTCATTATTTGATCCATGATATGTATTTCCTTGAGTATTTATAAGATTCATAAGCACACTTTTATCCAATTCAAACATTTTGTTGAATTTCCAGAGTATAAAAATCTCCCTCTAATGATTAAATTACCAGATAAGCTTTCTTACAAATGTTCGATAATTCATGATATCCATATATAAAATGTATACAATAGATTAGACATTTTCTCACAAAGTTAGACATAAAAAGTTTTAGTAAGACTAATGTTTGCAATGTACCATGGAATTCAATACTTAAATGGTTTCTATGCAGATACTTTTGAATATATCAGTCTTAGAAATAAAATTTATGTGATTTCTTTAAAGGCAGTACTGGGTTGGAGCCAGCTCATACCAGCTCTCTTAACATCTCTTCAGTATGTCAATTGTGTACATATCTTCTCAGCTCCAAGATTAAGGACAGCATGTTGATAGTTTGGAATCAGTCATGGTAGAAATATTTACACTGTGGAAATGGGCAAATACTACACATCAGTGCTTCTCCACTAACTTACCTTGTAACCCCTGTTCCAAGAGTGCTTGTTATTTACCAGCACTTCACTGTTTAAAGGTGGAGATGCTTATTAAATATAAGGAATGCAATCAGTAATTTTAAAAAATCCAATGGCTTTAACTAAATATATTTTTTTAAAGATTTTATTTATTTGACAGACAGAGAGATCACAAGTAGGCAGAGAGGCAGGCAGAGAGACAGGGGGAAGCAGGCTCCCTGCCGAACAGGGAACCTGATGCAGGGCTCAATCCCAGGACCCTGAGATCATGACCTGAGCAGAAGGTAGAGGCTTAACCCACTGAGCCACCCAGGTGCCCCTCTAAATATATTTCTTAAACCACTTCCATCTTTAGCAAGAAATCTTAAAATGACAATGATGACAAAATTTGATATCAGAATCTCTATAGCCCATTTTCCATCCATTTACAGCACTATTCTTAACAAATGATATATGACTTTTACAAAATAGTTCATATTCCAAAATAAGCTACAATTTAAATTCTTAGTTCAAAAAAATTCTATAGAAAAAATTATCATTAGTATTTAATCCCAAAAATTAATAATTAAAAAATATGAATTTTTCTGAGAACTTTAAGACTCATTATTATTTATTTACTAAAAAACATAGCTGTCATTGGTACTGTCTACAAGAGAAGCTTAGAAAAAAGTAACTGTAATCTAAAAAAATACTAGAATTGTTTTATTTAGAAATGTCAAAAAAAGTCAAAGCATTGCTTTTTCTGATAAATAAATTTTCTGACAGATAAATTATTATCTATAACTATTACACTATGGCATGAGTTCTATCATACCCATTCCTCAGTCAGACAGAAATGGCTAATCAACCATGGTACTTTTTCCACCAAGGTCAAAGATCTTAGAATTTTTATCAACTTCCTGCTTCAGGAAGCACCTAATAGTTCACAAGAAATGTGTCTGTCAGTCCGAACTCAATACTACCATGAAAAGAAAACCAATCTATTTAGATATTATTTAGAGGCATTGATCACTGGATCTAAATAACCAGAAAATGGTGGTAAAGGGTACAGAAAATTCTTTTTTTTTTTTACAGAAAATTCTTTAAGAAACAATTTTTTCTTCTTCCCTAACGCATTACACTTACTTCACTTATAAATTGCACTTGTCATTCTCTATATTTTCTCATGGTTATTTCATAATTTAAGTGGTGATAGGCTGTTAAGTATAAAAATGTTTGGGTTTTATCACTAACAGTACAAAAATTTCCCTTCTATAGTCTCAGTGGGCTTGCTTTATCTTTCATCCAGTCTCCTCTTTTTTGTTCCTCTCATCAAAATAGGGCATTTTTCAGACCATTCAAAATGAAGCAAAATAAAGTAAAACAAAAGAATTGTACCATGTAGTTGTAGGTAATTATTTAAGTAAGCTATTTTAAGAGAAGCAATTCATGATGCCTTTTCCAAATAAAAAAGACACCTTTAGTGGTAACGTTACCAATTCACTCAAATGAAAATTTAAAGACAATGGACACTTCTGAAATCTTTCCACAAATAAGTGAAGTTTTCTTTTACACAGGACCCTCTCAGTTCTGCCATTGTACTGATTTTATGTCTATAACCTTGTGTTTTAAGCTTCTAAGTAAATCAACCAGTGCAATAAAAATCACATCATCATAGAAAAAAGGAAAGTGAATTCACAGCTAATATCCTGCCTTAAGCAAAATGAGGTAAGCTTGGAGCATGTACAAAGGAGACAACTAATCCATACCCATGTGGGATGTGGTAAATGATGGGCTTTATCTACAAAAACCAACATTTCAGAAAGAAATTAACCATCAGGTGTGGGTGGGCAATTAACTCCAGACTGTGGAAGCTAGCTCTTTCCTGTAGAATATTCATTAACTCCTTTAATTAAAAAGTATTCATAGTTGCATAATTTAGGAGTGCTTTTCATATATTTCAAAAGGTTCCTGACAGTCTGTGAGTCACTCATAATTTTTTAAGAGAAGGAATTTTCTGTTGATATCAATTAACTATTGAGAAGCAGATTTACATCTCTAATTTCTCAAGAAAACAGGGAACTAGGAAATATTTAGGACAAACCACAACATTCTCTTTGGAAAACATGTGCACATATTATCAAGCATCTCATTTGTTCATTCATTCATTCAAGCAGTCAGTCAATATGGGTGTATTCAGGGCTCTGAATCCTGTCCTAAGTAAGGCAAGCAGAATGGTGAACGAGAGAGATGATGTTCTCTGTCCTCAGTAGACTCACAACAAAGCCAGCAAACCAGTTGACTGAACTAGTAATCTGAAATATTCTGAAGGCTGGAAAAAAATATGCACAAAGAACTAAGGAGATATAGGAGCAACCTGGTATGGGGGAGAGAATAATGACCCCAAAGGTGTCCACATCTTAATTCCAAAATCTGTAAATAGGTTGTTATATGGCAAAAAGAATTCTGTGGATCTGATTAAGTTAAGCAGCTTAAGATAGAGACATTATCCTAGATTATCTGGGGGGAGGGGGGTCCAATGTAATCACAGGGGTCTTTATGAGAGGAAGATGGGAGGGTGGGAATCAGAGAAGATGTGGTGGCAGAGGAAGAGGTCAAAGAGAAATCTGATGATGCCACCACACTGCTGGTTTGAAGGAGGAGGAAGGGGCCAGGAGTCACAGAAGGCACATGGCTTCCGGAAGTTGGGAAAATTGAGGAAATAAATGGATTTTCTTCTAGAGCCTCCAGGAAGAATATAATCCTGCCAAAACTTTGATTTTCTCCTGTGGGATTCATTTGAGCCTCTGTCCTCTAAAACCGTAAGATAATATATGTGTGTTGTTTTAAGCATTAAGTCTGTAGTGATTTTTACAGTAGCAAGAAGAAACCAATACACCTGGGTTGCTGGTTTGGGGAGTGAGGAGCGGTGGTGAAGGTATGGAACTTGTTTTAGACAAATTGTAGGATCCGTGATAGCAGAAATCATGCCTACTTTCATCAGCCTTGAACCAACAGCACCTGCCATGGTGCCCAGAACCTAGTAGATGTTCAGTAAATACAAACTCGAATTCAGTTTGCTGAGGAAACAGGACATGAAACAACTGATGCAGGAATGAAGAGAACAGAACACGTGAGTGGAGATGTGGGGCATGAATAGAAGTTAAGTGGGTGAGAAGGGGGTGGAGGTACAGCTGGCCAACCAGAAGCCTAAGAGAGACGTGTGCAGGAGTGCCTCTTGGGAATGGCATAATGTGACTATAATGTTTTGGGGACACAACCTCCCCAAATGGAATGATAATGGAATATTTCTTCACATTTGAACAATTTTTGTTTTTATTCAGATAAATAAGATGACTGCCACCTTATCATTTACATAGCTTGTTTTGGTATATTTTGATTATTCAATCATGTTCTCAACTACAAATCTTCCCCTTCTGTGAAAATTATTGTGGGGGGTGTGCATTTTTTTATTCTCTTCTCTGTTTCCCACTCCCTTGCTCAGCTATGTCTTCCTTTGATTTATTTACTTCCAGATCTATTTGGTGTTCCCCCTAAACCCGCTGCATGATTCTTGGATGACCTCCCAGCATCTTCGATTCACCACCCTCTGAAGTAAACTTATCTTCCCTTTCTCTCCCTCAGGTTCCACGTCATCCCAGTGTGAGAGGTTCAAAGCTTCAGAATCAAATCATTGTTTGTTTTGCCCTCTCCCCTCCTCCAACACCCAAACAGCGCCAGCTGTGTTCACAACATGCTGAAATCTCTTTTGAGTTTATCCTCTCCCTCCATTTTCATAGCCTTGTAACCAAAGCAGCGGTATTAACGGTGCTTGTCTCCCTGCAGACTGCTCTCAGACCAAGCTCTCGTGTCCCAGCTTTGAGCATCCCTTTCTGTATTCCTGCCTCCCTGCAACAGGGACCCGAGTCCTGCCTCTATTCCTATCTAACTGCACAATTCAGAGCAAGTGAATCAGCCCCTGCGGGCCCCACCTTCTTCATCAGTAAAATGAAGAGTATCCTATCACCTATTTGAAAAATGGAAGTACAGTATTTACTTATTACCTCTGTCAGAGTTATCAAGAATGTCTTCTGAAAACTGTCCAGTGCTGTACAAATATCATCTATCATTATAATTTTCATTCAGTGACTAAGTAAATGTTCATTGGACAATGAAGGATAATGCAGTGAGAATTCAAAATGCATTTCTTGCCTTAAAAATCTAGTTAAAAGGAAAATAGGCAGAAAAAGAACAACGTATAACCATATAAGACATTATGTGACTGAGTGAAGCATGTGGTATCTCTGCTTCTCTATTACTATGATCTCCATCTCACAGCTGAAGGTACTGAACTCCACGCACGCTGGCAGTATGCTCCCCTGCCTGGGTCTGGTTGACTTCTTTTTCTGCCTAATGGGATTGCCAAGCAGTGTGTCCTTCAATTTACTTTATTCTCTATTAAATCTTGAAGACAGTATAAGGTTTGAATTAGCAGATGGAGGAGATGGTTCTATTCAGGAGGATCCAAATATAGGCTCAGAGCCAGGGATGACTGAATTAGATACAGGGACCATGAACTGATTTATGTGACATGAATGGAGGACTTGTTTGATGTGGAATAACAGGGAAAGCAGTTCAAGAAGAGAAGGAAGGGCTTTAGGTGCCGTGCTGAGGAGGAGAGGGCACTTGATCCTCAGAAGGGAAACTATATGATGAATCATAAGACAAATTTTATTTTTTTAATATTTTTTAAAAATTTATTCATTTGAGAGACATACAGAGACAGAGACAGAGAGAGCACAAGCAGGGGGAGAGGGAGAAGCAGACTCCCTGCTGAGCTGGGAGCCCGACATGAGGCTGGATCCCAGGACCCTGGGATCATGACCTGAATGGAAGGCAGACACTTCACAATCTGAGCCACCGAGGTGCCCCCTTAAGACAGATTTTTAAGTAGCAGTGATTTAAGATTAATCTATCATTACATCAGAGAACAGAGTACTAGGCAGGATGGCAACTGCATCTCACCTTGCATGTCAATACCAGCCATCTGCAGTAGCTTCCTACAGCCCTGGGTTGAGAAGACTCTCAGGCTCACCCCCACACCCCTACCCCCACCCCCTCCACCCACTCACCCCACCTCCCCAGTCCCCCCACCCCCACTCATAGGACAAAGTGCCTTGATCTACTAGTAGTTCCAGTAGTTCTGTCTGGGGTGAGCATAGGACACCAGTTATTTTCTATCCATGGATAAAAGCCAAGGATATCTCATAGCAGGAAAAAACAAAACAAAACAAAACAAAACCCTACTCATTCATTCTACACATGATTAAGGACAGAATAAAAATCACAGGAGTGAAAATGCAAAGTTAATAAAACCAAGAGTTATAGGTTTTAGTAATTAAATGGAAGGAAAAAAATCAAGAACATGAACAATAGACATATCCTTAGCATTTAAGCACAGAGAGGGGAGAGTAGGATGGTGTTTCTGAACAAGGAGAGATCAGAGGACCCACGGGTGTCAAAAGAGGGAGAGGAGGAAGATACTGGAAGAAACATTCTTTCTATTAGTTCTAGTATCAACTAGTTCTGACTTCCACAGAAGGGCCCCAGCAAAGGTGATGGGGCCCATCAGCTACTGTTCTGTGAAAAGTGGGCCTCGGCTAGTGAGACAGAGGTGAGGACACCCTTAAAAAGTTTCCAGAGAAGCAGGAGACTAAGATATTGAAGAAATGATCATTGAGTCAGTACTATACCAGTATTATGCAAGCATTCTTTGAGACCATAAGGCAGAAGAAAATCAATTTGCCACAAAAAGTCAGAAAAAAACAAAGATGACATCTGAGCTACATCCATGTTGATATGGGTCAATGTTGTTGATTCATTCATGTGTTTATATAACATTTATTTTATTCTATTCTATATGTTAAATATTCATTCAGAATATATCTTATACAGTAATGTAAGTATTACAATATGTTATCCACTTATATAAACTTTCCAGATGTTCTTTATCTATTATACTATTAATTTATAAAGATCATTATAAAATCATATAAAATTATAAAGATATTTCAGTAGTTTCCAGATTTGGGGGAATCTAAATTTATATTTTGTTTACCACTCTTAGGATTTTGATTCACCCAGTAGAGATTTGGTGGTATGGTGTGTGAATTACAATGAATAATTTCATTCAATGTAGACACATGTCTCATCATTGTTTATTAGCAAGACTATCCTTTCCTCACTCTCTGCAGTGCCAGTTTGTCACAAATTGAACACCAGTACGTGGGAGATTTTTCTCCCCTTCTGAGGCCCCTACTTTGTCCTACTGATCTGTTCATTTATCTTGGAACCAATATCATAGTGCATTGATTATGAGAGCATTATAATATATCTTGACAGTTAAGAAAACATTCTTTCCCCCTTGTTCACATATTTCAAGAATGTCTTGGTCTATTCTTGGTCTTTGGAATTTTTATACAAAATTTAGAATAAGCTTGTCAATTGCCATTAAAATGTCTCATTGGGGGATGCCTGGGTGGCTCAGTTGGTTAATTAAGCAGCTGCCTTCGGCTCAGGTCATGATCCCAGCGTCCTGGGATCGAGTCCCACATCGGGCTCCTTGCTTGGCGGGGAGCCTGTTTCTCCCTCTGCCTCTGCCTGCCACTCTGTCTGCCTGTGCTCTCTCTCTCTCTAACAAATAAATAAATAAAATATTTTTTTAAAAAAAGTCCCATTGGAATTTTAATAGGGATTAAATTTATATTTATAAATCAATTCAACATAAATAAAACTGACACTTTTTCAATATTGAGTATTCTAACCAATGAACATTGCAGTTTCCTTCCATTTATTTATATAAAGACCATTTACTTAAGGGTTGCAAGTATTTTTTTGTTGCAAGTACTTTTAACACCTTGTAATAAAGTTTTACAATTCATCCTGTGTAGGTCTACCCATCTTTACTTAAATTTAATTATAAAAAAGAGTAGGGGATAAGATGGAAGAGAAAGAAGGGAAGGAGAAGGAGGAGTGAGGGAAGAGAGAGAAGACAGAGAAGGAAGGAGGAAGAGAGAAGTAGAAATAGGAGGAGGACTGAGGAGAAGGGCAGAACAAGGAAAGGAGGAGATGGAGGGAGGGAGCGGAGGTGGAGCAGAGAGAGAAGGAGGATGGGGACAGTAGAGGGGGGCAGAATGGCAGGAGAAAGAAAGAGGACTCTGGTTTATGTTCAAGACAGGACACTTGGATTTTTTTTCTTTTTTTAAGCCAACTCACCATTGCAGTTGCCGTTGGATAGAGAATTGAGCAATGTGTTTTGTTCACACTGAAATGAAAATGAATATAAAGAATAACATTATAAATATTTACTTCTGTCCCTGAGAGCAGCACATTTTTCTTTTCTCCATAAATAATAAAAAATTAGGCTCAAAATATTATTTTCCACTTTTTTTTAGAATGATAAATACAACACCTTGAAATAATAAAGTTCTAAGTATTTATTAGCTCAGGAAATAACATACATTACCAAGTCAGGCTATCTTGTTTAGAACATTTTCTGCAAGACTAAGTTTGTTTCGACTTTTGATCAGGAATTAAAAATCTGCATCTCTTTTCATGTAGTGTATCCAATCCGAAATTAAACTCATTAACACAACATTCTCTGAGAGAGAACCACTGACCATATATTTCATATTACATGAAAGTGAACAGTTCACCTGCAGCTCCAAGAAAATGTCTGAGGAACAGTCCCAATTTATGGAAATGCTGAAAAATGAAAATAACTCTGTATCCTACAATTAAAGTTCTTTGAAAGTGGCACTAATTGATGCCTCTAATGAAATCACATGCTATCTACTTCTCAAATGTTGTTGTTGATGATGATGATAATGATGACAGTAATTGAAATTTTTGACAACTTGCTATATCCCAAGGACTCTACATTAATTATTTGATCCTCAGAAAAATCCTATGAAGTTACCAATCTCATTTTCCATAAGAGGGAGCTAAAGATTAGAAAGGTTAAATAACTTAACCAAAGTCACAAAGCTGATAAGAACCTTGGCTAAAACCAAAGCTCATGCTTTTCCATTCAGAACCTCACGCTCCCCAGCACTTACGCTATACCACTTCTCCGAGACATCCCATCAGTTTCGTCTTAAAGGCTGACTAGAGTACATCTATTTTCTCTTCCTGCTACGCAATGCTACAGCTGATATACTTTAATTCTGGCTCTGACAGTTATTGGCTGTATTTCCACCAGGTAATTTTACATTTCTAAGTCTCAATCTTCATTTTTTTTGTAGCATTCCGGTAATACTGCTTACATCATGGGGCTGGTGGTGATTAAGTTAGCCTCGTTAAAGGTACCAGTTCTTCAGAGACATTCAGTGAATGTGAGTTTCTTTTCCTTCCTCTTATTTTTTTTTAAGATTTTATTTATTTATTAGTTAGAGAGAGAGAGAGAGCGAGCACAGGCAGACAGAGAGGCAGGCAGAGGCAGAGGGAGAAGCAGGCTCCCTGCTGAGCAAGGAGCCCGATGCGGGACTTGATCCCAGGACGCTGGGATCATGACCTGAGCTGAAGGCAGCCGCTTAACCAACTGAGCCACCCAGGCATCCCCCTTCCTCTTATTTTTAATCTTGTCTGAAATCTGTGCAAAAAAATTTCCAATAATTTATGTAGATACTCCACCTTCAAGAAGGTGAAGCCCATCTCCACAATCTTTATGTTTGGGCTGCTACACCCTGATCTTATCATGATAAATTCTAATAGAAGGATATTCTACAAAATGCCTGACCAGTACTACTTAAAACTGTCAAGGTCAACAAAAAAGAAAAGTCTGGGACACGTCACAGTGAAGCAGCATCTAAGGAGACAAGACAACTAAATAAAATGTGATATCCTAGATGGAATCCTAGAACAGGAAAAGGACATTCAGTAAAACTAAAGAAATCTGAGTAAAATGTGAACTGTAGTTAATGATAATGCATCATTGATTGTGACAAGTATGTCATACTAACCCAAGATGTTAATAACAGCAAAAACTATATGGTGCAGGGTGTGTAGGAACTCTCTGTACTAACACTTTTCAATTTTTTTTTGTATGTCTAAAACTGTTACAAAAAATAAAGTCTATTTAAATAACTACCTGGTCTGAGCAAAAGAAAATTTTGGATAAACAGCAGATTGAAAATTCCTTTGCAAAGTGAGCTCACAAACTGGTGAGTATTACATGAGTTTCTATATATAATCTATATAATAATGAGCATGAATCCAATAAACACTAGGACCCTGAGATCCTCCTAAGCTTCTACATTCAGGGATATTTAGTGATGATATATAGGAAACATATTGTCACAGTATGACAAAACAGGAAATCCTTTATCAGTTTGTGTTTTGAAGACAGTATGATTCTTCTTGCCCTAGGGTGTTTTAAATGCCCTCCCATCACCACCATCTCTTGAAAATGAGGCTGGGAGAGAAGACCAAGGCCCGAGCAGAGCACCCCAGTTTAAGACAGAACTGTGGACCACTGTATAGGGTGCAGCAAAAGGAGGTAAATCTGTAGTAGAAATTAACTGATGCTGTCTCGTTACATTAAAACTGAAACTGAAACAAGCACAGGCCTTAAAACAAGTAGATACCCTAGACAGTGTATGATAAGAATAATATGAGATGTGCCAAAGAACATCTGTGCTACTCAAGACCATCCATTTAACCATTCTGAATAAAGGTTTATCCCTGATTCCTCAGACAGCAGAGCTTCCAGATTACCATATGTGTCCTTAGCATATCCTTTAAAACTCACAGTCTGCTAATACACACAGTATTTGCATTATTCTCATTACAGTGAAACATACTCTCAAGAAATCCTTTCTTACCACCACAGAGTTCTTAGTTAAAGAATCCCTTTGGATGTCATTATGTACCAATAACCTAGATTCAGTGAACTCTACTTGATTATTAGACTCCAATTTCTTAAGTCCCAAGTAAGTAAAATCATGTATGTGGAACCTCTTCCCAGAAGGCTGCATTAATGAGGTTTATTTCTGACTTCATATGCTACAAGATAAACCACATGCCAACTTTCAATTTCTGAAAACACATTGCAACAACCTTTGTCTTTCAGGAAAATATTCTAAGGAAAATACTATCAACTACCAATAAATAACTGGTTATAAGAATATTCATGTTGGATACTCTACTAGTCATGATAAAGCCTACAAAGAAGCATATCATTTCAAGAAGTAAATTTACATTTTGATAAATAAGTCTACATGTTTCTTATGGGTTAATTAGGTTATTTGGAACTGTGGACAAATTTTCCCACAATATTATCGTGTACAGTTGTTGTGAACTTACATCAGCCACAAGAACCTGCCTATCTCATGATAGAGCTAAACATCGCTATGAAGTAAGCATGGCTTTGTAAAAGAAAGAGGCCTTGTATTCAACTTGAACAACTAGGAATGATGTCCATCTTAGGCATGAGTGCAAGTTCTTCTCAACCCAAAATCACAGGTAGGGTTCCTAGTAATCTGATGAAAGTGACATACTAACAAGTACAGTGAAAGGAAAAGACAGAGCTAGAGATATGCAGGCTGAACCAGTCTCGTAGGCTTGCAACCTGTGTGGTCATACAGGGCCATACTTAGAAGGGTCTCCTACTTGGTTTAATGCTTTGTGAATGCCAACTTGAAATTCTCAATAATTGTTGAACAAGGGACCTCACATTTTCATTTTGCACTGTGCCCAGCATATAATATATCTGATCCTGTGTTTAGGATCTCTGTGGTGTGGATCAGAATGAGGCCTAGAGGTAGAAGCAGTAAGCTGCAAGGATCAGGAATGTGTTACTACACAGCTTCTGCAATGCTAGAAATGGGAGAGTCAATACTTCCTAGGTACCGGAGTGACGGGATAATACAGATTCAAGGACACAAGAGAAAGAGACTTGTGTAATCTGAAGTAGTCAAGGAAAGGCTTCATGGAGAGGGTACTACTTATGCTCAAACTAATAATACTAGTTAAGATTTTATAGTATTGAGTAGGCCAGACTCTATTCTGAGTGCCTTGTATATATTAACTCTAATCATCCTGATTATAGATCAGGAAACTGTATCACAGAGGTTTAATAACTCAGTTAATTCCCCACAATTCATCAATGGTAAACCTAGGCAGCTTCACTCCAAAGTCCATGCTTAAAGGCTTAAGGATTCAAATAATCACAGAGAGCTTATTTACATGCAATCAACCTGATGCACATTTGATATCTCTGTTAATGAAGATAACTTGTGCAGATAAAGATGCTAGTTTTTTATAGTAATGTTACAAAGATGGCAACAGTTAACGCATCGCTGAAGTCATTTATCATATTCTATCTCTTAGATTTGGATCTGACTCTTCTTTCTCTTGGTAAAAAGGTCCTTTAGGGTAAGTGATTTCTCAGGGCTATAGTACCTAGTATATCCACTAGATATATGCTGAGGGAAGGAATGAATGGATGAATGAGAGTAATTACCTAAAAACTAACAAGAACCAAATGAAAAGTTTAATACAACAAAGGCTTTGCTGAGGAAGAGGTCTCTAAGCACTCTTATAATGTATTATATTTCCTGATTCATGTCTTAGTATCATGATATAAGGTTATTTATAGTACATTATTGTAATCATGAACTAGCTGATCCTACCTTGCTGACATCATCCAGTAGCTGGTTGCTCACATTTTCTTTTTGGATTATGGTCGTTATATCAGTATGAAACTTCTTTGCATTCAGGAAAACAAGAGGGTTGTTTATTGAGGCAATTTTCACCTGCTGTAGGGTTTCCTTTTGGAGGAGAACAGGAATAAATTCAGAATTCTGAATGAAATAAAAGACGATAACTCTACCCAAAGAATCTAAATCTTATAAGTCCAAATATCACTCAATAATAGAAGCAATTTCTTAACCAAGGTTGTCATTATTATAACTTATTAGGAGAACTTAGTATATTATCATGCTTCTTAGGAAAAACATGTACTTCCTCTTTACTAAAAAACATTAATAACTATGAGATGATCCCGCATCTTTTCAGAAAATGGCCCTTATTCCTATTGATTTGAGGAAAGCAACACCCTAGGATATCCAAAGAGTACCAGGAAGCCCTGTCTTCCCAAAAGTACCTCTTCCATACAATCTAGAAATCAAAATTTCATTCACCTGACCATCAGTTTTTATTTTATGAAAATCTGTCCTAAAGGGTCAAGTCTCAGTCATTTACCTCATAATGGCATAGCTTTCTTTTGGCTGGAATTATAACCTTATAAGCATCGATAGTCCTAACTAGAAGAAAGAAACCAAGAGGAAGTATGGGGAATTTGGTTTCACTTGGGGCAGGCCTGGGTTACACCAGACTGCCAGGATGCAAGTAAGAGATGCAGGAAGGGAAAAGAAAAAGCTTCCAAACAAAATGTGCCTGCTTTGGCCACTGCCCAGTTCTTCCTGGCACCAACTGGTTGTATGCAACTGAAATCATGCTCTCCATGATCTTTGGGGCAGGGGTCTGACCTAGAAATCGAGAAGCTGGTTAAGTTCTATGAAATAACTCCTTACCAATTAAAGAGATACTCCTTCAGGCTTTAGTACTTGCATAGAAGAGGAAACCCAGGAATAATGAAGCATACAGTCAGAGAAAGAAAGAAAATATTAGGTGTTACTCTTCAGCTTCCTCATCTTCTAAGTAGGTACATTTTTAAACTACATAGTCTTAAAACATTTCTATGGCTACACAACTGACTAAACTCTAGAAAGTGAGATTTGCTACAAATAAACTATCCCAGAAAGCAAAAACCTTACATTATCAGATTACCTTTCAATCAAGAGTAAACTTCTTACAGAGAAAGACAAATGAAGAAACAGACTATTAATTATAGAGAAGAAACTGATGGCTACCAGAGGGAGAAGGATAAGGGGTTGGGTTAAAAAGGTGACTGGGATTAAGGAGGGCACTTGTGATGAGCACCAGCTGATGTTGGAAGGGGTGAATCACTATATTGTACACCAGAAACTAATATAACATTGTGCATTAACTCACTGGAATTAAAATAAAAACTGTTTTAAAGAGTAAATCTCTTACAAACCAAAAATAAAACAATTCCTGGGCTT
>ML100015.1:17604-32683 GCA_003697995.1 Taxidea taxus jeffersonii
GCTATTGGGGGCGTCTGGTTAGTTGGGGGTTAAGAGTCCGAATTCCAAGCGGACTGCCCCGGTGACCAGAGGCAATTGGCCCACCCTGTCTGTGCCTCAGTTTCCTTTCATTGTAATAATGCCTACCGCCTAGGGTGGTCGCGAAAATTAAGTGAGGTCATGTTTGCAAAGCACTTAGAATAAGGGCTGGCCCATACTGAGGCTAGATGAGTGCTGAATAATACAAATGGATGTGTTAGCTAGTATAAACGTTACCTTTTACGGGTTCCAGCCCACCATGTGAGCTGTTTTACACCTCACTTAAGGGAGCGTCATTTAACTCTTCCAAAAAGCCAGTGAGGCAACCGCCGCTATTATCTGCACTGAGGCATGTGGAAACGGAGGCACCGGCCAAGAGGGTGGAACCCCAGACTCCGGCCAGGAGGGTGGAACCCCAGACTCCCACCGTGCTGAAGTTCTCTGAGCTCTGACCCCACTCTATTCCATCCCTCCCTAGATGGGTGTCTGAGGGAAGGGAAGGTGGAAGGAAGGCAGGGAGTTTTTAGCCATTACCCAGTGGTCGTCAAACTTGCCGGTGACCACAGCAGGAGCCAGGGAGCGGGCGGGATTCATGGAGCAGCCAGTGTAGTGGATCTGTAAGGGGAGGCAGGGGATATGGTGATGACAGGGCAGGGGGTCCTTGTGCCCCTCTCTAGGACTTGACGTCAACTTCAAGGGAATCCCTGGGATGGGCAGTTGGTCCCTATATGTTCAGTGTCTTGTATTCATTGGAGGCTGGTGTGAGATCTGTTCCTTTGGGGTATCAGGGAGTCAAACCTTCTGGGGTGGCCACACGACTGTCCCTCTGGGGAGTTCTGTGTATCTGTCCCCTGGGGGGGGGTCTTTGTGTCTGTCACTTTTGGGGGGTATGTGTGTCTATTTCTAGAGTGGTCTGTGTGTCTGCTTCTTTGGGGGAAGGTCTATACATCTGTGCCTCCAGAAAGCCTAGAGCAGTGGCCATGACCTACCCCAAGGAGGTGGCCCAGGGCCACAGAGAAACCGATGGAGAGGGCCGGGGTGCCCAGGTTGTCTCCCCGCCGCTCATCTGTGGAAGCGAAGATGCAGAGCACCAGCTGCAGGGTCAGAAAGAGCTCCACCGTGACAGCCTGGCCCGCTGTTGTGTTGTTGCTGAGCTGGAGAAAGAGATGGGGTGGGTGGGGGCATGCTGAGCAGGCTCCCCACTCTGGCTGCGTCTTCAGGCCCATCTGCAGTCAAGGCTCCAGGGAGGCCTCTGGGCTGGGACTGGAACACCTGGGCTCCCCAGCCCCCTTAGCCCAAATGAATGATGGCTTCTTCCCGGGCTGTGGCCCAAAGGTAGGGGGATGGACCCCAGCACTACAGGTGATCCCCAGGCCAGAAGTAGGAAAACAACCCCATAGCCCGTTAGATTTTGGGGGGGCTGTGATTGTGTGCCTAAGGTGAGAGGAAAAGGATGCTGAGGTCCACAATTTCTTTCCTGAACAATGAGAAGGGAAGAGGTCTTGACTGCAGCAAGAAGTTTTCGTAACAGAAAGGCCTTCTTTGCTCTCTAGGCCTTAAGATCTACTGAGGTGGGGCACCTGGGTGGCTCAGTGGTTAAAGCCGCTGCCTTCGCTTGAGTCGTGATCTCAGGGTCCTGGGATCGAGCCCCGCATCGGGCTCTCCACTCCGCGGGGAGCCTGCTTTCTCCTCTCTCTCTCTCTCTGCCTCTCTCTCTGCCTCTCTCTCTGCCTACTTGTGATCTCTGTCAAATAAATAAATAAATAAATAAACCTTAAAAAAAAAAAAAAAGAAAAAGATTTTAAAAAATAATAAGATCTACTGAGGTAATGAGAGGCCTGTAGTCTTTCCTCCTGTGGGCAAAGGGCCCCCAGGGGGTTCTTGGGACTTGGGCCTGGGGACCGTCCTGGTACATCCCCTCACCCCATCAGCCTAGTGTACCACTCTTTCCTTTCACCTTTGCCTGACCCCCCAGATCTTGCCTGTTCCACACTGTGGTTCAGGCCTGAGTTTTGCCCTGTGGCTTTGATCCCTGCATATCCTATGAAATTGGGGTGGGGGCGCTGGTGCCCTGTGCCATGGTGTGGAGGGGCCTGTGGACCAGGTGGGGTGCCCATGGTCCTGGCAGACCCCGCCTTGGGTAAAGAGAGAACTTGGGGCCGAGCAAAGAGGCTATTTCATAACCAGGCCGCACCCAGCACTGGATTTCTCCCTGGGTTTTGTCATCCTGTGTCCTACACCCTGCCCTCAAGCACTGGGCACTGCACCGATTGGCACTAGGACAGCTCTCAGCTCCCACACTTTTTCTCCAGGCCCTTGGGTCCTAGCCATCAGGCTGCACCCTTGGGTCGCTAGGGTCTAACCTCATGCCCCCACCCCCCTAGTCCAACATTAGAGCCTCTAGTGGGGGCTTATGAAAGGAGCTTTGGAGGCATACTTTGGAGGCCTGTAACCTGCCCTGGGACCCTATTTACTACTTCAGCCTCAGTTTGTCCTTCCATAAAATGGAGTTAACAAAACAGATTCCGGAGGGCTGTGTGAAGACTAGAAATGACAAGAGCAGAGCCCCAGCCCCAGCCCCACTGGTAAATGGCCTTTCTGAGGGAGAGGTGTGGACGTGGACTTGGTGTCAGACAGCCCTGCCTCCACCTCGAGGTGCTGACGCCAGCCAGTTCTGTGACTGGAAACCACTGAATGCTGTGCCTCCGTTTATCAGTCAGGGTAGAGGGATCACAGAATTCATCTTACAGTGTTGTACCGAGAGGTAGCTGGTGTGGCCTGGCAAGGAGCAGGGGCATGTCAGCGGTAACTTTCTGATATCTAGGCCAGCCTTTCCAGTGACCTCAGGGATGCCTGGACCAGTCTTGAGGGGTCATTTAGCTTTCTAGCCTCTAGACAGCTCAGCCCCACTGCTGCCCCATTCCAGCATTCCAGCCAGGCAGGGTTCTCCCTAGTTCCTCAAGATGGCAAATGCTGAGCACGTAAATGCTGAGACCCTCCCCAGACCCTTCCCTTCTGAGGGCCCCAGTTGACTGTCAGGTGATGGGGGAGCAGGAGTGAATGTCTCCATGGCCCCTTAGCATTCCCATTGCTCTGCTGTTAGAGGAGGTTCTCTAGCCACACATTCTGAGACTTTCTGGGCCATACTCTCAGGAAATTCCTCTGGCAGTTTAACTGGCCCTCTCCTTGCTGGGAACAGAACTCATTTCATTCTTGCTGGAAAGGGTCACACTCCTCAGTCTGTCTCCCACCATGGCCACTCTAACCTTTTCTCATCCCTGAGCCCCCAGCCTCCTCATATTTTCCATTTTGAAGAAAAAAAAAGTTCCTTAATTGGGACACCTCTGCCCCTTGCATGAGGAAGGGCCACCTGTGCAAAGGAGGGGGTGCCCCAGAAGCCACTGCCTCTGAACAAGGACTCTTCAGAGACATCGGAGCTTTTATCCAGTGGCCCAGGAAAAGACAGGACATCGCAGCATGGACAGGGTGCTTGCGGCCCTAGTTTAGGATGGGAGGGGGAGGGAGAGATGTACTGAGGGGACACAGACTCTGCGGCTCCACCCATGGCCTCAGAGGCCGGAGAGCTGCACAGACCCAGGAGACAGGGTAGGAGAGGAGAGAATGAGGAAAGGGAAGGATTGCGGCATCCTCCCCAGCTCTCAGAATGCCTAAGGTGTCCAATTAGCCATCGTTCATGTAATCAACTATTAGTCACGGGCTATGGGGACCCTCTCCAGGGTCTGGAGAGACCTTGCCTCTTCAGCTTTGCCTTGAGTTCTGGTGCTTTCTCTGGTATTGACAAACTGTAGAACCCTTGGTCCATCCCTTCCCTTCTCTGAGCCTCAGTTTCCTTGTTTGCTAAACAAGTCTTAGGTGATGGCTCAGGGAAGGTACAAGGGTCAGGTGGAAAGACCATGAGTCTTGCCGTCAAGCCTGGTTTTGAAGGCTGGCTTCTGGCACCTTAAGCAAAGGATATACCCATCCCTGCTTCAAAGCTCAGTTGTGAGGTGTCCGCGTGTGGCTTAGGAGGAGCCTGCTGTGAGGCTCACACACGGATGCTGAAGAAACACTGGATCCTTCTTTCCTCAAGAAGACCCTTGGGACTAGCACTCTGAAGTTCCTCCCAGTTCAGAAAGCACATCTGCTTTGGGACTATCTTCGGCTGAGATCTGGCCCAGCCCTCACTGTGACGTGGGCATCAAGTCTAGAACAGCCTTGATGCTGCTCTTCCTCCTTGAGGCTCAGGGCAAAAGGTGCCAGAAGACCCACCTGGATCCTGCCTCTGCTCTGACCTCATTGCTCCTTCTACCCTGGCTCCCTTATAGTACCTGTGCTCCTGGCTCCAACATCTCTCCCTCTCTCCCTCCTCTCCCCACCCCTCCACCTTTCTCTCTCCCATTGAGACCCTCATCCAGATCTGGTCCCTCCCATCACACCCTTTCCAAGGGACTCCCCAGGACCTGCCCGTTGTGGGAAGGACAAAGTTCTGGCTACTCACTGCATTAACAGCCAGGTCTCCTCGAATGTTGGGTGGCGTGATCTCATGGAGCAGAGCAGCCCCTGCCACAGCCCCCAGCAGCTGGGCAGCCACGTAGAAGACAGCTCGGAGAAAGGAAACGTGGCAGCCCACTAGGCAGGCCACAGTCACGGCAGGGTTGATGTGAGCCCCGCTGATGTGGCCCAAAGCTTGGACCAGGGTCCCAATACCCAGGCCGAAGGCCATGGCAATCTGCAGCACGGAGGGCAGGGCTTGTGGCCAGTTGAGGGCCGAACCGAGGCCGAAGAAGACAAAGAGGAGCGTGGCCAGGAACTCTGCAAACACCGCCCTGGAGAAGGCTATGGACCGGAGTTCCCACATGCTGTGGGCTGGCTGTGTAGCTGTGGCAGAAGGAGGTTTGTGGAGCACGCTCTTTCTCGCTCTCTGTCTCTGTCTCTCTCTCAAGGTCTCTGGGGAGGCTGGGCTAGGGGCCTATATAGGCTTCTTCCATCCTGGATTGGGACACGTGAGGTAGAGGTGGAGTCTGGGCCCTTACCTTGTCTCTCCTACAGCTGCCCCTACCCCCCACCCCTGCCCACCCGCATGTCTATCACCCCATCTTGGCCTTCACAGCTGACTAATGTTCCCCATTAATGAGCTCCAGATAAGGACTGACGTCCCCTGGTTTTCCGTGTTTGTGCCCCGCTTCCCCCAGGGCTTCCCTTACCCCCACCGATTCTGTGACTGGGGATTCTCTGAAGGGATGATGCCAAACCCCCTCCCTCTGACTCCAGCTATTAGTCAAGGCAGGGACAGCCCCTTACCCAAGACTGACTGTGACAGAGGATGTCCATGCTACCCCTTCTGGTGATTGGGAAGTTCTTCCTGTTGTTGACCTTCAATTAGTCCTTCTTGAAGGGGATGGAAAACAACTGGTTGGCTTGTGACGTGAACCTTCCTAGGCATCAAGGTTTCATCTCTTCTGGGCTCACTTTCTTGTAGTCAATTACCCAGAAGTTATTGGACTTCACCTCCTTCCTGGAACCCCAGCCAAGACGCAGCTCCCATAGCCTGGAGGGAGGGGATGGCCTTGGTGGCAGGGGGACCCTGGCCCCCGGGGATGAGATCAACCTGTGCTTGCCTGAGGAAGCTGCTGGCTTCCATCCCAGCATCACCTGGTCCATCTCTGTGATTTACCCTTTCTTCTCCGTCTCTGTAAACAGAGGATAATGCACTTGCATGGGGTTGGGGTTTGGATGAAATGAAATAATATAAAATGCTCAGAGCCTTGCCTGGCCCACAGTCAGCCGTCAATGAATATCAGCTATTATTATTTGTGTTATTTATTTATACTCTGAATACTCGGAGGAGGAGAAAAGTTCTCCCTAAACTCACATGGGAGGGACGCAGGAGCTGTGACAGGAGCTCACAGCCACCTGGAGCTCAGAGCCACCCAGGCCACATGGGGAGGACATTTCTGTGAGGCAGTGAGGTGTGCAGACTCAGGGAGGCCGCAGTGATCCAGAAGTGACTCTGGGGCCCTGCTGTCCCTTCAGCCCAGCCTCTGGGCAGTACCACCTCCCACCATCAGTGCTGCCCTGGACTGGGATCCAGGAGACACTTGGGTCTGGGATTCCCCAGGCCCCACTCCCCTTGCTCTTCCGTCATCCCCCTGTTCCCTCTCCTGGGGACCCATATGCAGGGTGAGGCTCAACTGGCGGTTAGGGGGACTGGCTCCAGACCCGCTCTACCCAGCAGGACCCCCAGGCAAGCCCCAGTCCTAGGAACAGAAATCTGGGAGGGATCAGAGACTGCAGAGTATGGACCATCCACCCCTTCTGGTCTCTCTTCTTTGGTCAAGGTATTTATGGTCTTGACAGAGAGAGAGAGGGAGTGGCCTGCTGACCCCTGATTCTGGGCAGGACCTGCCCTCACCTCATCAAGTGAAAATCTCTTACCTCCCTGTAAACCCAGAAAAAGTGTCACAGTTTCTCTCTGAAGCACATTAATTCCCAACTCAAATGTGTGTGTGTGCGTGTATCTGTGTGTGTGTGTGTGTGTGTGTGTGTGTGTGTGTGGTCGGTCATTCCGTCACAGTCATAAATCTAGAACCCAGTGGAATTTTAGAGGTCATGTAGCCTATGGATCTCACTTTACAGATAAGAACCTGAAGTCCCTAGAGATTAAGACTTACTCACGTTCTGGTCTGGGCTCAGGACTGGGAGGAGGGGAGGGCACCAACCATGACTGGGTCCTACTTGTGCTGTGCATTCCTTTTGAGCCAGAGAGGAAGACGGTATACTTGTCAAAGCCAGGGGGTTCAAGCTGTGGGTCCTGGTGGGCAGCGGAACTCCCCCGGGGGAGGACTGCATTTTGTCCACAGTGACCATGACACCATGTCTTGTGAGGTTGAAGGTGCCATCAGGGTAGGAGGCACCCCTAATTAGAATTGCAAAAATGTTTTCTTGGTGATAGATTGTTGTAATAGATGCACAAAAATGTGTATGTACCTCACCCCACTTTGCTGTGCAGTCACAAATGGTTAGAATGGTTTTATGTTATGTGTATTTGGCATAATAAAAAATAATTTAAAAAACCCATGAAGGGGGTGCCTGGGTGGCTCAATGGGTTAAATCCTCTGCCTTCGGCTCAGGTCATGATCCCAGGATCCTTGGATCGCATTAGGCTCTCTGCTGAGCAGGGAGCCTGCTTCCTCCTCTCTCTCTGCCTGCATCTGTGCCTACTTGTGATCTCTGTCTGTCAAATAAATAAATAAAATCTTTAAAAAAACCCATGAAGGAAAATGACCCCCCAAAATGCTTTCTTCCCAATTTTGGTTTGTATCTAATGAAAGAAGTCTTTCAGACTGATTCAGATATCAGGGGTTTTTTGTTTGTTTGTTTTGTTTTGTTTTTAAAGATTTTATTTATTTATTTGACAGGCAGAGATCACAAGTAGGCAGAGAGGTGGGCAGAGAGAGAGGTGGAAGCAGGCTCCCTGCTGAGCAGAGAGCCCAATGTGGGGCTCGATCCCAGGACTCTGGGATCATAACCCGAGCTGAAGGCAGAGGCTTTAACCCACTGAGCCACCTAGGCACCCCGATATCAGGGTTTTTAAAGTCAAAATCACTCCTGTGCAATTATCGAAAAGGAAATGACCAGTAAGACAAAGTGGTGAAGATCATCCCCAAATGTCTTCACATTCAGAGTCCACCCTTCCGACATTTCTTTCTGATTCAGAGTGCTCAGGGTTTTCCTACACATCATCACCCTCTGTGCCATCAGGAGTATAGTGATGCACCGTTTCCTACAAGAGTGTCCATGATCGGGTCCAGAATTTCCTTCTAAGCTTCAGACATGGCTTCCATAAGCTTTGCTGCATGTGTTTTCTTGCTTTACACATGCCTGGCAATCATGTGGCCCCGGTCTCAGTAATCAGACATAACACTGTTTACCTACCTTGGGGACTCTTCCTTTCCTGGGCCCCATAAGACACCTGGCTATCGTTTCTCAGGAAAATATGGGTGTGTGTGTCATTTGCTGGTGGCCTGAAGGAGGGGCTGAGACCCTTGAAAAATGGAGGGGGGAAGAGCGTGTGTGCAGGGAGCCGGGCCAGTGAGGATGTCCCATGGGAGGGACAAGGACAGAATTCAGGACTGGTGCCGTCTGACAGATGACATAAGGTGTGTTTCCTGCTCTGAGCTTAGCTGCAAATGCCCTCCATTCTCCTCACAAGGTCAGTAAAAGTGGGTCACACACCACAGCCTATGAGGCTGGGACTTCAGGGACTGAAGGAAAAGGGACAGGGCCAATCCATGGTCAGGTGAAGTGGGACAGAGCAATGAGAGCGGCTCCAGGCAGCAGTGGCGGGGGGGGGGGGGGGGGAGCCTGGGGCTCAGCCCCTCAAGGGGCCTGAGAAGTATTGTAGGTGTCAAGTCCATGCAATTCGGGGACAAAGTGTGAGCCATCGGATTTCTATGTAGGATTACAGATAAAATACACAAAGCCTGAGTATGTTTGAATTTCAGATAAATAATGAATACATTTTTAGCATATATACTTCCAATCAATATTTAGGACATACTCATACTGAAAAGTTATCTGTTTTCTGTAATTGAAATCTAACTGGTGTCCTGTATTTTTGTTAAGTCTGGCAACTCTATTCTATTTGAAAGCAAAGAGGGAACCCAGAGGATTGAAGGCCTGGGAACATCTGGGTTTCAGACTAAGTCCTTATAAGAACTTTTGGTGTTGAGTCTCACTAGCTCCATTTTATATAGGAGGAAACTGAGGCACAGAGAGGTTGTAAAAGTTGCCTGAGATCACCAGGTTGGTTAAGTGGAGGAAACGAGCTCCACTGGATACAGGTCTGTCTGATACAGAAGCCAGGCTTAAAGAAATGTTGAAAAAGAAAACCAAAGCTGGAGGCATAACAATTCTGGACTTTAAGCTCTATTATAAAGCTGTCATCATCAAGACAGTATGGTATTGGCAAAAAAACAGACACATAGATCAATGGAACAGAACAGAGAACCCAGAAGTGGACCCTCAACTCTAGGGTCAACTAATCTTCAACAAAGCAGGGAAGTATATCCAGTGGAAAAAAGTCTCTTCAATAAATAATGTTGGGAAAATTGGACAGCCATATGCAGAAGAATGAAACGACCACTTCCTCACACCATACTTGGCCATAGCAACTTCTTGCTTGGCATGTCTCCAAAGGCAAGAGAAACAAAGGCAAAAATGAACTATTGGGACTTCATCAAGACAAAAAGCTTTTGGCACCTGAGTGGCTCAGTTGGTTGAGCGGCTGCCTTTGGCTCAGGTCATGATCCGGAGTCCTGGGATGGAGTCCAGCATTGGGCTCCCAGCTCAGCAGGGAGTCTGCTTCTCCCTCTGACTCTCTCCCCTCTCATGCTCTCTCTCACTCTGCTCTCTCTCAAATAAATAAATAAAATCATTTTTTAAAAAAGGTAAAAATCTTTTGCAGAGCAAATGAAACAGTCAACACATCCAAAAGACAACCAACAGAATCGGAGAAGACATTTGCAAATGTCTTACCAGATAAAAGGCTAATATCCAAAATCTATAAAGAACTTATCAAACTCAACACCCAAAGAACAAGTAATCCAATCAAGAAATGGGTAGAAGACATGAACAGACATTTCTCCAAAGAAGACCCCAAATGGCCAACAGACACATGAAAAAATGCTCCACATCACTCGGCATCAGGGAAATACAAATCAAAACCACAATGAGATGCCACCTCACACCAGTCAGAATGGCTAAAATAAACAAGTCAGGAAACAATAAATATTGGCAAGGATGGGCAGAAAGGGGAACCTTCTTACACTGTTGGTGGGAATGCAAGCTGGTACAGCCACTCTGGAAAACAGCATGGAGGTTTCTCCAAAAGTTGAAAATAAAGCTACCCTATGACCCTGCAATTGCACTGTTAGGGATTTACCCCAAAGATACAAATGTAGTGATCCAAAGGGACACCTGTAGCCCAATGTTTATGGCAGCAATGTCCGTAATAGCCAAACTATGGAAAAGGCCCAGATGTCCATTGATGGATAAATAGATAAAGAAGATGTGAGATATATATATATGTATGTGTATGTTTATATATATATGTATATATATATAATATATATATAATGGAATACTACTCAGCCATCAAAAATTTGCAATCTTGTCATTTGCAGTGACATGGATGGAACTAGAGGGTATTATGCTAAGTGAAATACATCAATCAGAGAAAGACAATTATCATGTGATCTCACTCATATGTGGAATTTAAGAAACAAAACAGAGGATCATAAGAGAAGAGAGGAAAAAATAAAACAAGATGAAATCAGAGAAGGAGACAAACCATAAGAGACTCTTAATCATAGGAAACAAACTGAAGGTTGCTGGAGAGAAGAGAGGTGGGAGATGGGGTAACTGTGTGATGAACATTAAGGAGGGTAAGTGATGTAATGAGTGCTGGGTGTTTTATAAGACTGATGAATCACTGACCTCTACCTCTGAAACTGATAATACATTATATATTAATTGAATTTAATTTTTTAAAAAGATTTTATTTATTTATTTGACAGACAAAGATCACAAGTTGGCAGAGAGAGAGAGGGGGAAGCAGGCTCCCTGCTGAGCAGAGAGCCTGATGCAGGGCTTGATCCGAAGATCCTGAGATCATGACCTGAGCCAAAGGCAGAGGCTTAACCCACTGAGCCACCCAGATGCCCCAACTGAATTTAAATTTTTTTAAAAGTAAAAAAAAAAAAAAAGAAAGAGAAATTCAGGCTTTACCTCCATCGACTGGCTACCTTTGTCCTCCAAACCCCACCTCAAAGGCCAGGCAGTCCTAATGGCCATGGGCCCTGGTCAAGGCAAGGACAGTTGCATCTCCAGCTCCTGGAAAAGCTCAAAGACAGCTTCCTGCCTTCTGAATCCTTTCCAGGGGGTGGGGCACAGGGATCTCACTTAGCCTCGCAGAGCTCCCCACTGCTCACAGGACAAGTGAACTTGGCACATCCTCCTTCCAAGCCCTTCATCTTTGGGTCCTGATAAGTTTTGTGCCCATCTGGGACACATGTCACCAGCACTTTCTCATGGCTAACTCTTCCTCAAACTCCAGGCTGGGGGTTCGCCAGCCTTTCTGATGGAGGCCTGCAGGAACACACTTGACACCCTACCCACAGACAAGATCTCAGCAGGTAGATGGATGATATAGACATAGATATGGCTATAGATAACTAAAACTTACATTTCCCAAATAATAGTTCCTCACTCTGAGGCTTTAAACTCCTATTCTATTTCACTAAAAAAGCAATTTAGGTCACAACTACTAAATTGATTTCATGACCCACTAATGGGTTGCCGCTCACAGTTTGAAAAATACTGCTTTTGATCCTGGCTCAAAAATCACTTTTTGGGGCACCTGGGTGGCTCAGTGGGTTAAAGCCTCTGCCTTCGGCTCAGGTCATGGTCCCAGGGTCCTGCATCAAACCCTGCATCAGGCCTGCTCCTCAGCAGGGAGCCTGCTTCCCTTCCTCTCTCTCTGCCTGCCTCTCTGCCCACTTGTGATCTCTTTCTGTCAAATAAATAAATAAAATCTTTTTAAAAAATCACTTTCTCATTGGGGAAGGCTTCCTGTAGCCCCAGTAACACGTGCTCCTAGGACCACCCACCCCATGGTGTGTCTTGCCCTCTCTTATTGCTCAGAGGCTTATAATGATCTGCTCATGTCTGACTCCCCCTGTGGATTGTGAACTCCCAGATGCAGGGACCCATCTGGGTTTGCTCTCTGCTGTAACCCCGGGACTTAGCACAGGGCCTGGCATATTATAAGTACTTGTTAAGTGCTCATCAAGTGAATAATGAGCAAAAACATCTCTTGTCCGTCAAGCACCCCCCACCCAACTCTGTCCCACACCCTCTGTGTTGCAGTAACATGGCATTCTTTAGGGACCTGATTTAGGAAAGAACTCAGAGCTTGGGTGGGAAAGGGGAGTGTGCATTTGCACTCCAGTGGGGTAAGGAAGGGTCAGGAACAAGGTTGTCCTCATTTGAAAAGGATGGGGTGTGAGTAGGGGCTGGGGACAGGGAGACCTTTCAGTAACCCTGCCTCATGAAGTCAGGAGTTCCCAGTCACTTGGGGGGAGTCCCACAGAAGCTGAGCAAACACCGGGGAAGCTGGGACAGCAAGAGCTGCTGCATGAGGGGGAGGGTTGGACAAACGGTCTAATAGGCACAGATACAGCTAGCTCTGCAGCATGGAGAAGCCCAGGCCGCCGGCTAATGGAGCCTCCTTACAGGAGGAAGCTGGGAGCCATTGTGCGTGCTAGTAGCAGGGAGACCAGCTGGGGGGGTTGCTGCCAGAGGGCGTACTTCTCCTTCCTTGACTGAACCCCTCCTAGTCCCCGGCTTCATCCCCTATGACATCGGGGGCAGGAGGGAGGCGGCCAGGTTTGAGGCCTCAAAGAGCCAAGGGCATCTTTAAAAAAAATTTTTTTTAAATTTTTTTATTAGGGAGAGAAAGAGTGGGGCACAGAGGGATAGAGGGAGAGGGAGAAGCAGACTCTTCACTGAGCAAGGAACCCAATGTGGGGCTCGATCCCAGGATCCCTGGATCATGACCAGAGCTGAAGGCAGACGCTTAACCTACGGAGCCACCCAGGTGGTCCCCAAGGGTGCCTGGGTGGCCCCATGGTTCCCTGGGGGGCACTTCCACCCCAGTGGAGTGGGTGGAGTATTTGGAGTATTCCAGAGTGGGAAAGTATTTGCCAGCTGATCAGGAGAGCTGGTGTCTCTGTCCTACAGGGAGACAGAGGGTCAATGGCAGGGCATGCTGGGGTCATTGCCAGGGAAGGGGTGGTAATGAGCTGGAAGGGTTATGGGCAGTGCCCCACCACCTTGCTCGCAAAGGTCACTTAAACTTGTTTAATTCCTCACTCAGAACAGCTGCAGCTAAGCCACCCTGGCTGCTGGGTGCCGGCGTGCAGTGAGGGCTCTGTGGGCTCCAGGGACTAGGTAACTCTCAGGGCCCGGTTCAGGCTCTGGGCCAGGTCCCTCTCCTCCCCACCATGCCCTCATGCCCACCTTCCTCCCACCCCGGTGCCTCACCCCTTTGTGTCCTTCCCAGGCCTCAGCCTCTGCTGGCCTCATACCTCCCCTTGAGACCCGCCCTACAAGTCCATTGTGCGAAATCCTGGGCTCACACTCCTCTCAACCAGTCATCTTAACTATGTGGTGAAGCGGGTACCAACCCCATTTTAAGGATGAGGGTAAAGGACATGAAGCTGGTTATCACTGCCTCGGCCCCCAGTCCAGAGCCCCCTGCCTCACCTCCCTGACGGCACAGACCCAGCTGTCCAGGCTGAGCGGCTAAGCTCTGAGGACAGGAACTGTGTCAAATTCACCCGTGTAGTCACAATGCTTAGCACGTGACTGGCACAGGGCACTCAAATGAGGGTTTGTAGAATGAACTGTTTACCCACGGTCAAAATAGCTAGGAAGTAGCTAAGTCATGATTCAAACTCAAATCTTCCTTAATCCGAACCCAGACCCACACCCTTCACCCTCCTCCAGGAAGCCTTCCTTGACTTGATCCAAGTAGCCTCCTCCCCAGAATCCTGGGTGCTCTGTGTGTTCCTATCCTCCTTCTCCATCACAGTCCCTGAAGGCAGAGTGCTGGGACAGTATCCCAGCCTAGTTCTGATCTCCCCCAGCTCTGTCCCCAGAACCTAACAGGAGCTCGGTGAATGTGGGATGCCCAGGCCTGGGTGGGGGGCCCTGGATGGGAAGACCTCAGCCAAAACAACTGTGTTTCCTGCCAGTGGCCTCAGCCACCTCTTTGTGACCCCTGTTCATCCAGCCAGATTTCCTCCTGGTACTGGGTCTGCGGGCTTCTCACGAGAGCCAGCCCAGGCCCTGGTATTCTCCGGGGGTGGGTCCAGGTGCGGCGCCTAATCTTCCACTCATTTTGCTGCAATTCAATATCAGCCTCCAATTTTCACGCTCTGCTGCCATCCTACCTTCCGCCATCCGGCCTCTGCTGGGGGAAGGGAGACCTGAGGACTCCCTGCAGTGCCTCTGAGAGCCCCCTGGAGGTCTCTTGGGCTGACCCCACCCCCAGGCATATTCAGCTGGGAGAGGGGCGTTGACCTTGGGAGGGAGGGACTGCTGCTCCCGCCAAGGGAGCAAGGCCTGGGCATCCAGAGGCCTGGGGGTGGATCCCGGTTCCACCTCCTAGGCTGTCTGGCTATGGGATCCAAAGCCATACAGGCTCTCCCAGCGTCCAGGTAAACAGATGTCCAAGTGCCTGCCTGTGGTGAGTGTTCACTTCCCCAGGGGCTGAGGGCCCATGGCTCTGGGAAGTCTTCCCTTTATCTAACCACCCACCTTCTGGCTGCAATGTTGGCCCATTCTCTCTGGTTCTAGCTGGCGAATGTCCATTTTCTTGGGACTTTAGGGCACTTGAAACACTTCATTGTATTTATTTATTCATGCAACAAATAGTTATTGAGCACTAGGCGTGTGCCAACCACTGTTTTAGACTTGGATACTTCAGGGAACAAAACTGGCAAAGATCCCCTGCCTGGCAGGGCCGACTCTGGGGTCCGGTTTCTCAGTGCCAAGAGGGGTTGATTAGATGGCCTTTCCCAGCCCTTTATTTATTTATTTGAGCCAGAGAAAGATAGTGAATGGGGAGAGGGCCAGAGGGAGAAGGATGAGCAGACTCCCCACTGAGCAGGGAGCTGGATGCGGGGCTCGATCCAAGGACTCTGAGGTCTGACTTGAGCCAAAGGCAGACGCTTAACCGACTGAGGCACCCAGAAGCCCCCCTCCTCCACGTTAAGCAACGTGAATGACAGGACACGAAAAGAAACTAAAAATATTGGAAAATCACAGTGTCTCCTCTCAGATGTCACCATCTCCCTGCCTTACCGCCACAGCTTGAATTTAAGTCATGTCACAGGAGTGCAATGATCAGCATGCCCTGTTCCTCCAAAAGTTCAACAGAGTTCCCACGTGACCCATAGCACGTCCTATGACGTGGATGAACGTTTTAGATTACTGC
>ML100016.1:594-14588 GCA_003697995.1 Taxidea taxus jeffersonii
CAGTCAGTGAAGTCTCTGGTTTCAGCTCAGGTCGTGATCCCAGGGTCCTGGGATCAAGCCCTACATTGGGCTTCCCACTCAGCTGGCAGTCTGCTTCTCCCTCTCCCAGGGCCCCTCCCCCTGATTCATGCTCATTTGCTCTCTTTCAAATAAATAAAATCTTTTTAAAAATAGCTTTATTGAGTTATAATTGACCTACACGTATTTCAAGTGTACAATTTGATAAATTTGACATATATACATTAAGGAAACCAACACCACAAGCAAGATAATGAATCTGTCTACCACCCCAAGACTTGCCCTGTGTCCCTTGGTGATTCTTTCCTTTGGTTCCTCTGTATGTCTGCCTTCATCCCCAGGAAAAGACTGATCTGATTTCTGTCACTATTAATTAGCTTTAAAACCGGGTAGTGTGATTTCTCCAATTTTGTCCTTTTTCAAAACTGTCTTGGCTAGGGGCGCCTGGGTGGCTCAGTTGGTTAAGCGTCTACCTTCAGCTCAGGTCATGATCCCAGGTTCCTGGGTTTGAGCCCCGCATCAGGCTCCTTGCTCAGCGAGAAGTCTGCTTCTCCCTCTGCCTGCCACTCTGCTTACTTGTGTTCTGTCTCTCAAATAAATAAAATCTTTTTAAAAATTTTATGAGCTATTCTAGTCCTTTGGCCTTCCATATAAGTTTTAGAGTCAGCTTAACTCTATCTACATTAAAAAATCATTTTATTATTTTTTTAGAGTGTGGAGTGCATGCACACATGAGCCAACCCGAGGGGTGGGGGGCAGAGGGAGAGAGGGAGAGAGAATCTGAAGCAGGCTCCATGACCCAGCACAGAGCCCAGTGTGGGGCTTCAGCTCACGACCCTGAGATCATGACCTGAGCAGAAATCAAGAGTCAGACACTTAACTGACTGAGCCCCACAGACACCCCAATCATGCTGCAATTTTTTTTAAGATTTTATTTATTTATTTCACAGACAGAGATCACAAGTAGGCAGAGAGGCAGGCAGAGAGAGGGGGAAGCAAGGCTCTCCGCCGAGCAGAAAGCCAGATTCGGGGCTCAATCCCAGGACCCTGGGATCATGACCTGAGCCGAAGGCAGAGGCTTTAACCCACTGAGCCACCCAGGTGCCCCATCATGCTGCAATTTTAACCAAAGTTACTTTAAATCTGTAGAACAGTTTAAAGAGAACCGGCATCTTTACTATTTTGAATCTTCCAATCCAGTGCATCTTTCCAACTATTTAGGTCTTCTAAGGCTTTTTTCATCAGCATTTTGTAGGTCTCAGTATATAGGCCTTGCGCAGATTTTGTTAGATTTATATTTGAGAAAAATGTGCATTCTGCTTTTATGAATGGCGTGTTTTATAAATGTCAGTCAGATTCAGTTCGTTGTTGATGGTGTTTAGTTCTTCTAGATCTTTCCTGAGTTTCTGTGTTCTAGTTTTATCCATTAATGAGGAAGGGTTGTTAAAATCTCTAACTATAATTTTGGATTTGTCTGTTGCTCTATTCAGTTCTGACAGTTTTGGATCTGTGTATTTTGGAACTCTGTTGTTAGGTGCATACACCTTTAAAATTTTATGTCTTGGGACGCCTGGGTGGCTCAGTTGGTTGAGCGGCTGCCTTCAGCTCAGGTCATGATCCCAGCATCCTGGGATCGAGTCCCACATCGGGCTCCTTGCTCAGCAGGGGGCCTGCTTCTCCCTCTGCCTCGGCCTGCACTCTGTCTGCCTGTGCTCACTCTGACAAATAAATAAATAAAATCTTTTTAAAAAAATAAATAAATAAAAATAAAATTGTATGTCTTTTGGTGAATTGACTTTTTTCAGTATCATGTCTCTCTTTATCCCTTGAAAATCTACTGAAATCCATTGAAAATTCATACATTTTTTAAAGATTTTCTTCTTAAGCAATCTCTATACCCAACATGGGACTCAAACTTATAACCCCGAGGTCAAGAGTCCCATACTCTACTGACTGAGCCGGCCAGGTGCCCCATCAAGGTTAATTTTTTGCTTTCAACCCTCAAGCATGTTTTGAAGAACTCAAGAGGAAAATAATAGTCTATTATCTTTACCAAGATATTTACCATTTCTGTTGTTCTTCCTTCATTCCTGATGTTCCCAGTTTTTTTCTGTTTCCTTTTTATTGTCTGAAGAACTTTCTGTATCAATTCTTTTAGAGTAGGTCTGTTGGCTATGAATTCTTTCAGTTTTACTTTGTAAAAAAGTAAGCCTTCCCCGATGGCCGTTTTCACTAGATATGAAATGCACGTTGATAGTTCTGTTCTTTCAGCCCCTTGGCACTTTAAAAATGTGCCATTTTCTTCTGGCCTTCATGGTTTCTGATGAGAAATCTGCAGCCTTTGAAGTCATTACTTCCCTCCAGGTAATGAGTAATTTTTCTTTTGCTGATTTCAAGATTTTGTATTAGTCTTTAGCTTTCAGCAATTTGATTATGAGGTGTCTAGATATGCATTTCTTCGGGTTTTACCTGTTTGGGGTTTGCTCTGCTTCTTGAATCTGTAGGTTTATGGGTTGTTGTTTTTTTTTTACCTAACTTGGGAAGTTTGGGCAATTATTTCTTCTGCCTCACGTTTTTCTCTCTGGGACTCCAAAGACTTGAACATCAGACTTTTTATTGTTGTGCCACAAGTTCCTGAGTTTCTGGGTTTTTTTTTCAATATTTTTTGGTCTTGCTGTTATTCTGTGATCGATCTTCAAGTTCACTGGCTCCTTTCTCTGTTTTCTCGGCTGTTGAGTCCATCTGGCTATTTTTATTGTTGTTATTTTATTTTTCAGTTCTAAAACTTCCATTTCGATGCCAGTATTTTTCCACTTTAATATTTGTTTGGAGAATTTTCATGATTGCTCCATCATTTTTATATAATAGCTGTTTTAAAGTGCTTGTCAGCTACTTCCAATATCTGCATCATCTCACTCTTGGCACCTGTTGATCATCTTTTTCCATTTGAATCGAGCATTTCATTGTTCTTGGTATGATGAGTAATTTTAGATTGTATCCTGGATATTTTGAATATTACATTATGAAACTCTAGGTCTTGCTTAAATCCTATGAAGAATGTTGATACATTTGTTTTAGCAGACAATCTACATAGGTTAGGTCCAAAAGTTCCATCCTATCTTCTGTGGGTTTGGTTCCAATGTCGGTTGTTTTTACAGGCTTTGCAGTGTCGTTTGGGTCTTTCCCATGTGTGTATCACCCAGTGGTCAGTCTGGGACCTGGGAAGAGGTCGAGCATTGGCTCAGGACTCTGAGTCCTTGATATGTTAATCAGGATCCAATTCATGTACATGCAGGTCAGGAGCTGGGAAAAGCAACTCCATAAACTTGTTTATGAACACCTGGGCTTAAACCCAACCTGCTAAGGCCTTTTCATTGAGGATCTCCAGGGAGCATGGTGGATCTGAAGCCCCGGACAGCTTCCTCTCCAACCCTCACTGCAGTCCACTAGTTGTCTGATCTCTGCTTGGTCCTCTCCCAACCTCATTTCTCAACCAAGGAAGTTCAGAGAGCAATAAGGCTGCTGTGGGGCTATTCCCAGAGCTCCAAGGAGTGTGTAGCAGGCCTTTTTGTAGGCCATCAGGAGACCAAAGAGTATCTGAAGCACAAAACTTGGGGACCTTCCTCCCCACTGGGCTGGCCTCCTAATTCAGTCAGTTCCAGCCCACTCCTCATGCAAGGGAAGTCAGAGAGTGGTAGAACTGCTGAGGTGCTCCAGGGGCCAAGGAGGAGTGTTCTGAGAACTTTGAGGAAGGAATCTCCTAGAATTGCAGGTGATCCTAAGCCCCCAGAATGGCTCTCCTCTGTGCAGGACCTCTGAACCTGGAAACTCAGCCTTGTGGGACCCAGGCTAGCCCCTGTCCCTGGTGATGGAAACCTCACCCATGTCCCTGGTGATGGAAACCTCACCCATGACCAACATTAAACCCCTGCCCTATCTGAGTCTTTTCTGGCCAATTGCTCAAATGGCCTTCTAGTTAACCAAACTTTTAAAAAGCACATCTGCTTGACAGTGAATCGAGATATCTGGCCAACCTGATTTACCAACACCAATCTGTCATTATCCCTGAGGATTCCTGCACATTTCTTGGTGGGCATGCCAAAAATGCAAGGCCATGACCACGCCTTACACAGGCCATTTCTCAGAACTGTGTTTGTAGCAAGCTCCCTTGATATAAATAATTTCCTAGCAGACAAAAAACAGGCTTGTTAATGCTCAGTATAGGAACAACCAATCTTACACTCAGTGTTCCCCTCCTATAGCACAACTCGCTACGTATGCAGGCATGCATCTAGGCCCACCTGTGTTAGCCCCTTGGAGAATCAGCTCAAACATCTGACATTCTGGCTACTGCTGTTGCTATGAATAGTAAAGTTCTTTATCTCTGACCCAGGAGTCTCACGCCTTCTACTTGCATCCATGAAGCAGGATAGCTTGTTAGCTTGCAAATAGAATAAAATCTCAGACCCTTTACAGTTCTGGACATTGACCTGCACCCATCAGACCCTCTGAGTCCAAGGTTCTCAGACCAGGCACCAACACCAGACTCCTCCCACCAGGCACTAAATCCTGTCTTCCTCCAGCATATACCACCAACTCCCAGCCTAAGCTGCCAACTCTTCCTTCCCTGACTCCCCCCGCAGAGCCTAACTCCACATTAATGGCTCCAGAGCCTAAGTCCTACTTTTTGCTTCAGATACTGAGTTCCAACCTCTCTCTCCAGAGAGTGAGTCCTGACCTCTCCTGCCAGAAATCGAGGGAAGCCTCTGCCTACAGAGGATAAGTCCCAGCCTCTGCCAGCAGGAACTGGGTTCCCCAGCTGTCTGTCCACAGACCAAATCTCTACTCCTCCTCCAAACGCTAAGTCTTGATTTCCGCTTCAGAATCCAAGCCTCTGCTTCTTAGTCCTGAGATGAAATCTCCAATTTTCACTGCAGAGGTGAAGTCTCAACTTCTACGAGTGGTCACCAACGCTGTTCAATGGCCTGACATCAAGCAGATCACTTTATGCCACCATCACTCATGCAGAGGAGAAAGAAGGAAAAGGCACTGGCAGAGGTAGATGCCGGAGTCTCCCACAGAGGGTGCAGAGTCCTTTTAGAACTGATCCTAGGAGATCCAGGAACAATAAGAGACCCGGAGCAGGGCCTTCCTATTGTCTGTGGCTGGTTGGTCTTTAGATGATGGCCCAGGCAACTGGTGGTCCCATTTCTTGAGTGGAGAAGGTTGGAGAGCAGCAAGGTTGGCCTAGAACAGCCTCAGGGGCCGAGACCAAGTGTGCAGAGGCCTTTTGGGGAAAGCAGTTGGATTTGGAGTGAGGGGGGCAGGGTGCTGCCTGGGGTTCCAGATCCCTCCAGCTCCCGTAGTGTCCCTCCTGGAAAGCCACTGCACACACCATGGAGAACCCCAGTGTTGACTGTGCCACTCTCATCGACGATGTCCTCCCCTGCACAAGAAGAGATGGGGCCATTAAATACCCAGGTTCTGGTGCACGTCCAGCCAGCTCTGGGCGGGGGGAGCACGTGCTGGTATTTCGGTTTACCTCTTTGCTCCAGTGGACCTACCCCACATCCAGCTGCTCTCCCAGTAACTACCAGGGATTTATGGCCCAGTTTATCACGTGGGGGAGGCTGAAGAACAGTGAAATCCCCCGGGGATGACCCCAGAAGTCAATGTGAAGGGTAAAGAAATCTCTCAGAGGTAACTTCTGAGGAACAGATTAGAAACCTCATCTAAGCTCCACACTTTCCAGCCACTTGGCCACCAGATGTTGTCCCGGCCGTTGTCTGTTGCCAGGGTCTGGAAGGTTGATTGACTCGCTCAGCCTGACTCTGGAAGCCAGACTGGTTTAGCCCCCAGGGGCCTCCACACAGGGTGCATTATTCAGAAGACTACAGATTAGTGCTCGCCTGTGAAGAAAATGACTGAGGTCAAGGAAGGAACTGTCTGGAAGGATTAGAAGGAGCCATGGCCGGCACTCATGCTGGCAAAAGAGTAGTAGCTGCTCTCACCAACCACACCAGAAAAAAAAAATGTAAAAGCAAGACCTGAGGGGTGCCTGGGTGGCTCAATGGGTTAAGCCTCTGCCTTCGGCTCAGGTCATGATCTCGGGGTCCTCGGATAGAGCCCCGCATCGGGCTCTCTGCTCAGCGGGGAGCCTGCTTCCTCCTCTCTCTCTGCCTGCTGCTCTGCCTACTTGTGATCTCTCTCTCTCTGTGTCAAATAAATAAATAAAATCATTTTAAAAAAAGCAAGACCTGAAAGAATAAAAAGATTTCCAAGAAGCTTTTATGATTTGTTAGATGGGGTCCTGGAGCAGTCTCAGTCGGGGGCTAATTATTCTCCATGACTGGGAAAAGACCTTCATGAGAACTGTAATCAATGCCTCATGAATTATGGATTTTTTCCCCCAAACACAGTTCAAGAATATAATACAACACAACTGGGCACCTGGGTGGCTCAGTCAGTTGAGTGTCTGCCTTCAGCTCAGGTCATGATCCCGGAGTCCTGGGATCGAACCCGGCATCAGGCTCCCTGCTCAGTGGAGAGCCTGCCTCTCCCTCTGCTCCTCCCACCCCCCCTCGTGTGCGTACACCTCTCCTTCTTTCTCTCTCAAAAATAATTAGCTCTTTTTTTAAGATTTTATTTATTTATTTGACAGACAGAGATCACAAGTAGGCAGAGAGGCAGGTAGAGAGAGAGTGAGAAGCAGGCTCCCCGCCGAGCAGAGAGCCCAACTCGGGGCTCGATCCCAGGACCCCGGGATCATGACCTGAGCCGAAGGCAGAGGCTTTAACCCACTGAGCCACCCAGGTGCCCCCAAAACAATTAGTTCTTAAAAAAAAATACAGCACAACCATGTCGGATTTATCCCTAGGATGCTAGCTTATGACTAACCTATGCCAATCAATCAGTTTGATGCACCACATTCACAGAATGAAAGATTAAAAACCACTTGATCATTTCAATAGATGCAGAAAAAGCATTTGACAAAGATCAACATCCATTCGTGATTTAAAACAAAAATACCTCTCAACAAAATAGGTATAGCAGAAACTTATCTCAACACAATAAAGCGCATTTATGAAAATCCCACAGCTAACATTGTAATTAATGGGGGAAATGTGAGAGCTTTTCCTCTAAGATCCA
The DNA here is from genome assembly GCA_003697995.1 of Taxidea taxus jeffersonii. Taxonomy (NCBI): domain Eukaryota; kingdom Metazoa; phylum Chordata; class Mammalia; order Carnivora; family Mustelidae; genus Taxidea; species Taxidea taxus. The sequence continues at coordinate 7,762 of ML100016.1, forward strand.
GTGCACAAAGCAAGGATGCCCACTGCCACCACTTCTAGTCAACATAGCCCTGGAAGTCCTAGCAAGAGAAATCAGGCAAGAAAAGGAAATAAGGGACACCTGGGTGGCTCAGTGGGTTAAGCCGCTGCCTTTGGCTCAGGTCATGATCCCAGGGTCCTGGGATCGAGTCCCGCATCGGGCTCCTTGCTCGGCAGGGAGCCTGCTTCTCTCTCCATCTCTGCCTGCCACTCTGCCTGCTTGCTCTCTTTCTCAGACAAATAAATAACAAAAGGCACCCAAATCAAAAAGGAAGAAATAAAATTATCTCTGTTTTGGGGTGTGAAGATCCCATGTGTAGGTACATTAAAAATGCTCAACATCACTCATCATCAGGGAAATGCAAATTAAAAGCACAATGAGATGTCCCTTTACACCTGTCAGAATGGCTAAAATGAAAATCACAAGAAACAGCAAGTGTTGGAGAGGATGTGGAGAAAAAGGAGCCCTCATGCACTGTCAGTGGGAATGCAAATTCATGCAGCCACTCTGGAAAACAGTATGGAGGGACGCATGGGTGGCTCAGTTGGTTAAGCAGCTGCCTTCGGCTCAGGTCATGATCCCAGCGTCCTGGGATCGAGTCCCGCATCGGGCTCCTTGCCCGGCAGGGAGCCTGCTTCTCCCTCTGCCTCTGCCTACCACTCTGTCTGCCTGTGCTTGTGCTCTCTCTCTGTCTCTCTAACAAATAAATAAAAAATAAAAAAATAAAATCTTTTAAAAAATTAAAAAAAAAAGAAAACAGTATGGAGGTTCCTCAGAAAATTAAAAATAAAACTACCACGTGATCCAGTAATTCCACTACTGTTTACCCAAAGAAAACAAAAGCACACATTCAAAAGGATATCTGCACCCCTATGTTAGCTGCAGCATTATTTACAGTAGCCAAGATATGGAGGCAACCCAAGTGTCCACTGATAGAAGAATGGATAAAGATGTGGTATACATATGAAGGAATAAACCTAGAGGACATTATGCTAGGTGAATAAACCAAAGACAAAAAGAAAAATGATTCGTGATCTTGCTTATGTGTGGAGTCTCAATAAGTTGAATGCACAGAAACAGAGAGAACAGTGGTTACTAGGGGTGACCCTGGGAGAGGTAGGGGAAATGGGAAGATGTCGGTCAAAGTATACAAATTTGCAATTATGTAAGATTAACAAGTTCAAGAGATCTAATGTGCAGCATGGTGATTATAGTTAATAATACTGTACTGTATACTGGAAATTTGCCGAGAGAATAGATCTCAGGGGTTCTTAATACACACACACGTACACACACAACACAAAGGTAACTATGGGAGAAAACAGATCTGGAGTGCTGGGGATACATACCAGGCATTTCACTATGTATATCTGATTGCTTAGTGGCTCTTCCCAATGGAATATGAAAAATGCTTGTATGTTTCTCCAGAATACATTTTCTGTCTCTAGGAATGCTGGTTGGGCGAGGGTTCTGCCTGTCTTCAGTGCTGGGGATACATACCAGGTGCCTAGAAGTTTATTTCATATTCAAAACCTGTCTTCCCACAAGGAAAAAGTAAGCCCACGTGGCTTGAAGTTCAGCTTGTGCGATGCATTCAAGAAGCAATTCATTTGAGGCTACACAGAGGCTTACAGAGAATAGAAACAAAAGGGTAAGCTCCCCAGTCCATTTTATGAAGATGGCCTATTTGTTTCCTTGGGCTGCTGTAACAGAATGCCACAAACTGGGGCTTAAAGCAACAGAAATTTATCATCTCACAGTTCTGGAGCCTGGAAGTCTGCAATCAATGTGTTGGTGGGGCCACACTCCCTCCAGAGCCTAAAGGTGACCCCTCCCTTGCTGCTTCCTAGTTTCTGGCAGTTTGCCAGCAATCTTTGGCAGTCCCTGATTCCAGCTGCATAATTTCACCCTCTGCCCTGTTACCACATGGCATTCTCCCTGTGTCTCCCTGACTTCACACGGCTGTCTTTAGGGAGATGGGCAGCGGGAGAGAGAGGAGAGAGAGAATTCACAAGCAGAGTCCCCACTGAGCGAAGAGCCCGATGCAGGGCTCGATCCCAGGACCCTGAGATCATGACCTGAGCCGAAATCAAGAGTCAGCCTCTTAACCAACTGAGTCACCCAGGCACCCCTTATTTTTTTTTAATTTTGTAAACTCTTCACCCAATGTGGGGCTTGAACTCACACCCCCAAGATCAAGAATCCCACGCTTTCTCGACTGAGCCAGCCAGGTGCCCCTGGCCATCTTCTTATAAGGATTCGAATCATATGGAATTAAGGGCCTGCCTTACAGCAATATGACTTCATCCTAGCTAATCCCATGTGCAATAACACTATTTCCACATTAAGTCACATTCTGAGGTACTGAGGGTTAAGACTTCAACATCTTTTTTTTTTAAAGATTTTTATTTATTTATTTATTTGACAGACAGAGATCACAAGTAGGCAGAGAGAGAGAGAGAGAGGAAGGGAAGTAGGCTCCCTGCTGAGCAGAGAGCCCGATGCGGTACTCGATCCCAGGACCCTGAGGATCATGACCTGAGCTGAAGGCAGAGACCTTAACCCACTGAACCACCCAGGCACCCCTTCAACATCTCTTTTGCAGGAGCACAATTTAACCCAGAACAGCATAATGGACAACAAAAATGTCAGGTTTATCTCATTCGGGAATATAGATGCAAAAATCCTAAATGAAATATTAGCAATATATAAAAAGGATAAGGTATCATAACAAGTTGGGTTTATCCCTGGAATACAATGTTGGTTTATTATTGGAAAATTGAATAATGTAACTTACCATATTTATAGATCAAAAGAGAAAACTTGTGATTGCCAAGAAAGACATAGAAAAAGTATCCGACACATTTTAGCAGCCATTTATAATTTTCTTTAAAACTTAGCACAGTAGGGACACCTGGGTGGCTCAGTCAGTTAGACATCTGTCTTCGGCTCAGGTCATGATCCCAAAGTCATGGGATTGAGCCCCGCATCAGCTCCCTGTTCATTGGGGAGCCTCCTTCTCCCACTCCCTCTGCCTCTCCCTACTACTCATGCTCTGTCTCTGTCTCGCTCTCTCTCACTCTCGCTCTCTCTCTCTCAAATAAATAAAAATTTTTAAAAAACTTAGCGAAGTAGGAAGAAATGGGAACTTCTATAACCTGGTAAGGATCTCTACAAAATAAAGGAAAAAGAAAGAAAGAAAGAAAGAGGAGCACCTGGGTGGCTCAGTGGGTTAAAGCCCCTGCCTTCAGCTCAGGTCATGATCTCAGGGTCCTGGGATCGAGCCCAACATGGGGCTTTCTGCTCAGTAGGGAGCCTGCTTCCCCCTGCACCTGCCTCTCTGCCTGCTTGTGATCTCTGTCAAATAAATAAAATAAAAATTTTAAAAAAAGAAAGAAAGAGAGAGAGGAAGGAAGGAAGGAAGGAAGGGGAAGAAAGAAAACCATTATTCTCAGTGGGAAATGTTGAAAGATTTCCATTTAAATGAAAATTTTTTAAAAACCCTACAAGGGTTCTCCTATGAATGTTTCTCTCCACCACTGTACTGAAAATTCTAGCCAATTCAGTAAGAGCAGGAAAAAAGGGTATAAGGATCAGCGGTCTGTAGGGTCGGTGATCATAGAGAAGAAGGGCCGGGAAGCTCAGGTCAAGAGCTCAGGCTGCAGGATGACGATGTTGTGGATACTTAAAACAGAGCTCCGGGATAGTTCAGTACACACCTTTGGGAACTTACACAGCCTCCTTTCTAAGCTAACAAAATTTAAAACTTCCCAGATACCTACCTGGGCTACCAACAAGGAGATCTGTATTTGGACTATGACCATGCTGGCTTTTCTCTGAGCCAAACTGCAGAAGCTGATAAGACACATGGACATCAGATTTACCACAGAGAATGAGATACAATTTGCTACAGACCCGCTTCCCCAAAAGCCACGCCCTATCCACACTGTGCTCCCCCCACCCTCCGAGTCCTGAATTCGGATGCTGTATCCCAGTGTCTCACCATCCTTTTCCGCCCAGATTGTGTGTGGTCTTATACTCTAGCCATGCTGAGGATTTTCCATAATAATATTCAGATATTACACATATTATATACTATATATAGTACATGATATATTACTTCCATTTTATACATAAGGAAACTGAAGCTCAGAAGGAGTAAGAAATTTGACCAAAGTCAAACCATGCTGGTATGAGATAATAGAAAATATATATATGTTGGTCTCTGCCTCCTGGTTCCTTGCACAGAGCTCCTTAAAACCCTTGAATCTCCTAAGTGATAAAAGCACTACGAGCATCTCTTGTTCTAATATTTGCCTTTGGTTCCCGACAGGTCTCCTGAAACCCTTGTAAATTCCTAAGTGATAAGAACATTAGCAGTGGAGCACCTGGCAGGCTCAGTCGGAAAAGCATGTGACTCTTGATCTCGAGGTCATGAGTTTGAACTCAACTTTGGCTGTGGAGATGACTTAAATAAATAAAACTTAAAAAAAAAAAAGAACAGTAGAACCATCTTTTGTTCTAAAGATGACTCTAGGTGAGCTCCTGGACTGGGACTCATCACCAGAAAGACCAAGCCACGATGAGAAGCCTGGGATTTTCAGCCCCGCCCTCGCCTACTTCTCCAGACAAGGGAGAGGGTTGGAAACAGAGTTAATGATCAATCATGCCTGCATGAGGCAGGCTCCATCAAAACCCCAGTAGCATGGGGTTCAGGGAGCTTACAAGGAGGTGAACACATCCACATCCTGGAAGGGTGACACACCCCAACGCCACAGGGACAGAAGCTCCTGGGCTTGAGCCCCTCCCAGACCTTGCCCTTTATATCTCTTCTTCTGGCTGTTCATCTGCATCCTTTATCATGTCCTTTCATAAACTGATAAATGTAAGTAAGTGCCTCCCTGAATTCTGTGCCTCCAAACCCGAGGAAGGGGTCGTGGGAACCTCTGATTTGTAGCCACAACTTCTGGGGGTCACCTGGGGACCTACAACTTGCAGTTGGCTTCTGAGGTGGGGAAGGGAGAGGTCTTGTGGGACTGAGCCCTCAACCTGGGGGATCGGACGCCATCTCCAGGCAGATGGTGTCAGAATTGAGTTCGACTGTAGGATGCCCACCGAGTCATGGAGAATTGCTGGATGTGGAGAGAAACCTCCACACCTCTGGTGACCAGCCACGTCAGAAGTGAAGTGTTCTGTGTAAAAGTAAAGGAAGAAGAAACTGAATTGAGGAAACAAACCCCCACTCAGGCCCACATCAGCCCCCGCACCAAGGCCCCTCGCCCAGGGACTGACGGCCAGTGATTCTCAGCAGCAGCCTCACAGGCCTCCAGCCACTAATGACTTCAGGACTCAAATCCTTAGAGCCATGTCCCTGATACCGCCAAGCAGCCAATCCCTAACCTTCCAAAAGTGCCACTGGCCAAACCATAGGGCATGTCAGAACACACAGGGAAAAAAAAAAAATCCCTCAAGTATTGACTGTCAGGGTCTGAGACATCACCCTCTGGGAAGCTAACAAGTTTTAGAGCTGCTGACAGAAGACAGGAGACTCATGGGGATTTTACAGAGGATTTTCTCCTCAGGGCACAGCAGGCCACATGCACAGGATGCTGGCACTCCATATCCTCCATGTCTCAAAGGAGTGACCTCTAGTGGATGCTACCCAGGCCATGGGTTTCCAGTACAGCCAAGAAACACTGAGCTTGGAGAATCCGGCCTGGTTTTTGTCCAGGAGGGAGACATTACCTCATCCCACGAGGTTGCTCACTGTCAACACAATCCTGAGAAATGGCCACGGTAATGAGTGGTCAGGGCCTTGTATTCTTAGACATCCAGGAAGTAGTCTACGGGCCAGGCCATTATCCTGCCACCCACACAGAGGAGTTGAGTGTCTGGTGTCACTGTCGATGATAGGGAACACCACATGGCTCCAAAAGCAAACTCTATCCCCAATGGAAAGATAGTCTGTTCCCCATCCTTTCCGCCGAAATACAAATTTATAATCCAGAGGGCACAGTTTATTTCAGTCTAGGATTTGTTGTTAACCTTTACTGGAAACACCATTGCATAGGTTTGGGTAAGTCCCACAGGCCGTGGTACCAGGGGCCTGTAGCCAATCCACTGAGCTATGCCACCATCCAAGGCCACTCAGGGATCAGAAGAGGATGAATTTGTATCAGTCAGTCTAAACAAGGCCATGCTCGCGTGTGTGTGTGTGTGTGTGTGTGTGTGTGTGTGTGTGTGTGTAGGTAAGAGGGACGTTCAGGAGCTGGCATTGACCCACCAGGCACAGCAGGATAGTTTAGGACAGCCCATGTCCACATAAGTCTTTCTGTTTTTGTCATCCCAAGGAAGTGATGACAGACCCAGCAGGTCAGGTTACCAGCTGCATTTGCTGCTTGACTCTGGGAGACCCATGTGATTGTTTTTCCAGGCTTCAGTGCTTGATCCACGGGGACAAAGAGAGGGTTAATTGTCTCTTCCTCTCACACCTCTCAGAGGCTAACCCAAGGGCTCCCCAAGCCCTCTCCTTCCACAACCAGATCAGTGTGTCCCATCCAAGTGCCTTGTAATTTCACTTTCATCCCATCATCTCCTGCGTGTACCCAGATCTTTCATCCAGAAGGGTCAGGTGCAAAAAGACCAAAGGCATTTTTATAAAATTTACAGGGTTGTTTTTGTTGTTTTTTGTTTTGTTTTATGTCTTCCATCTTGGCCACCGGGGGGCACTGTAGGGGAACTCAGGGAGCGTGTACTCAATCCTGGGATCTTCATCCCATGGTCTAGCACCGCGGCCTGCCCAACAAGAC